>MKEJ01043319.1:0-13721 GCA_001753735.1 Embelia ribes | reverse complement strand
CCCGTCCCCGTCCCCTTCATTTTCTACTTATCCTTCCACATTTTGATCATTTTCCCCGTCTGAGCCTCCACTCAACCATGGGCATATTTCCATCTTTTCTAAAACCAATGCATTTGTCAAAAAGTATTCCACCAATCCGTATTAATCTTCTTCTCCATGGAATCTATTAATTCTAATCACTTTAAGATGAGAAGATAAGCAAACAGGTGCATGCTCAGGTGGCAAAAAGGGGACTAGAAAATCAATCCTGTCGGAGAATCCCTGTTGGCAATAAATTAGAGCAAATTGTTAACCATACCACTAGGGGAAATATATAAAACATCAATCCTAACTTTTAACTCACCCTTGGAAAAACAAGAGTCTCAAGACGAGGCGAGCTCTCTAATAAGCGCGGTAGCAAATGCCACCCTTCCGAATAAAATGAATGCAACTACAAATGAGTCAAAATTTCATAAGTAGGTAGTGAGTATGGAGGGCTCAGAAGAACCTATATCAAACACGAAGACCATAATGAAATAAATTTCATATAATACGGCAACACAATTTAACCAAATGGCAATGTTAGCGCATGCCATTAAACAACTAAATAAAAAACAATGAACGCGTGAATATTCTAGCCCTTGCTTGTTAATATAAAACGTGTGAATAAAGTGTGGAATAAATTTCAAACCCATACTTCCATTAAATCGTCAGCTGGTGAGAGGAACCTAACTTTGCGAACTTGCTTAACCAATTCAATCAATTTCCCATCTTTAAACTAATCCTGGTGCAATTCAATGTCGATATAAGATTGATTAAGAGACGCGAGAATATCCCCAGAATACCCTCCCTCGGCATAGCCAGTTTCAAGATTTGGGCAATTAATCAAAAGCTTATATCCACCAAAAATCCTTGTCCAAAAAGACAACCAAAAACTTAAGCTAAGGAACAGACAAGTTGAAAAACCCTAGAATTATGCATCCACCACGAGTGCACGCTCGAGCACAGGGCAGCTCGAGAAGAGCTTCCTGACCGACTCATCGTCCGATTCATCCCTCAATATAATTTCCTTCAGGAAAAGCTCCTTCAACTTGGGCAAGCACACGAACTCGGGGACGGTCAGAGCAAAGTCAACATCCAGGCTCAAGCAGACCAGCGATTCGCAGGTGAACGTATTGGGACCCATCCGAGGGCGCGTCGAGGCGGATACAGAATTTGGATATGCGCGAGAGTTTTTCGGTGACTGTGTTTGTTAATTAAAGCTAGGACGGGGACGGAGGCGCAGAGGGCGGACTGAGAGGATTGCATCAGGGAGGGTGCTGATCCTGTCCATGTCTTCAGCTGGGATTTCTCCGGTGGAGTTCATGGCGAGAGAGAGAGAGAGAGAGGAAGAAGAAGAAGTGAGAAACACAACAGCACGATGGCGAGGGTTTTGCTTTGATAGGAAACGAGTCCATTCTCATTTGTGACATTTTGATCCTTTCTCTTTCGCATCGGCCGGTTCGACACTGAAACAAATAATCAACCAAATTGCATACTTCAAAAAAAAAAAAAAACAATTCATATATATTTTTAAAATTGAATCGGTTTGAAACATAAAAAAAAATTGGTTTGGTTTCAAACCAAGAACCGAATTATAAAAGAAATTTAAAAAAATATACCAAAATATTTAAGTCGATGCATCCATCGTGATTTGTGGTCATAATTAAAAAATAATAATTTTATTTCAAAAATAAAACCGGTTATTTGAAAAATAAGACATGTTCAACCGAACCAAACCGATAAATTTAAATATGAAAATTAAAACCATACCAATATAAACAAGAAAATAAAATTTTTAATTTTATAAAACGAAACGAAGCCGAACCAAATTAGAAAAAAATTTGAACCGAATAAATTCGGCTCGGTTCGATTTTTAAATTTAACTGATATCCACACACTATTTGCTATCCCTAAATATTCTTGTAGCGTCAACTTTATTTTAATTTCTGAACCCGCATTCGGATAACATCAATGGATAAGTTGTACTGTATTTATACTATTTAAAAGCAAACATAATTTTAGCAGTTAAAAGTGAAGCACATTCTAATTTAATATATTTCCTATTTTACCCTCAAATTTGTATTCTAAAAAATAACTTATCGGAGCAATTTTGGTATTTCGCTATTTGTTCTTTCACGTGTAGGAAGTCAAATCATTTGTTGCTGTTAATTTACACAATATACTGTACATATCACATCACTCTTCGTATGAAAGTGAATCAGAAGGGATGAGATTTAGTTTATATATTTTTATTGTATATCTATATTATTTTAAAAGCAAACAGAAGCAATTATTTGTGAAGCCAACATCAATTTTGAGTTTGTCAAATTTACCCTCATCGCATAAAATGTTTAAAGCCAAAATCAATTTATTTTAGCAACAAAATTATTTTTAACTATCCTATTCAACCACTATATCTTATTTTGCGGTAACCATCACATTTCAAACTGATTCATTACCTAATGAAGAGAGGCACGAGAGAGAAAGAGATAATTGGAGAAATGCATGTAAATAATTCTAATGAGAGAACCCAATCAAAACTTAATACGCAGATTTTGACTAGTAAGAGATGAGTTGATTTTATTTAATTATATATATTTATAAATTAATGCCCGAAATATATATGTATTCAATCCATCAATTCCTTCTTATTTATTTAAGATGTTATTGTATTCAGTAACAAGTCTTAATTTTTTGCCAAAAATAATGTTATTAAAAAATTTCCCAATTGTTAAAATTTATAATTTTTTTTTTAATTTGTAATGCACATCGGCCTCGCATCACATGTTTAACTTAACTAAGTAATTGACCTCAGGGACGTAGCTTAATTGGCACTCGGATAGACGTTTGCAGCAAGATGCAACAGTTCGAGCCCTAGTAGCCGCAGTGTGGGGTTTTCACTTCCTTTCAGGGGTTGACCTTTGTGGGCACCAGATACTAAGCCACCTGTCTAGAAGGCCACTGGATATCCTGATTTACCTCCTCCACATGATCCTTGGGGCCGAATTATAGGAACGCACAGAAGAAGCGATTTCAACTTTTGCAGTACCTTAACTAAGTAATTAAAAGACGAAAAGAGAATCCAATAATTTTTCCTTCCGCCAATTAACGGTCGAGTTTAGTGGGCCCTGCACGTGGACCACTATTCTCCATCACACCCGTTGTACAGATGCCAGCTCATCCCCCACTCTCCTGTCCTTTGTCACATTGGGACAGTGGACCCCACTCCCCCGTTCTCTCTCCATAATAAAATAAAACCCATCCCCCTCGCATTCCCCACTATCCCCCGTCCTCACTCTCTCTCAACAATATCACACAAATCACAATTATTAATTTAGTAAAAAGATTATCATGGAGAGCCTAGTAATCTCGTTTTTATTCACGGTCCTTGCTATTTTCTCACTTGCAGGTTTTATATTCTTCCAAACTTTTATTTTCACAAATTTTTTTTTTATGGCATTTTCCTTTATGCTAACCTTGTTTGTTTATTTTCATTATTTTTTACATGGCATTTCCCTTAATGCAGCAGAATTTGTTTTCTAAATTTTCATTATTTTTTACATGACATTTCCCTTAATGCTAAATTTGTTTTCTGACTTTCATTTATTTTTTCATGACATTTCCATTGACATTATTTTCTAACTCTCAACATTTTTCATGTGATTTCCCTCAATGCCGACATTATTTTCCAATTTTCACTTTCTCTTATTTCTCGTCTCAAGTGCAAAGCTTTCTCAAATACAAATATGTTAGAAAAGAAATTATTTTTGCTTCCACGATTTTTTAAATTAGTTTTCATATGTTGGTAATCGTTGCGCCAAATGGACCTTAATGTTAACATTATTTTCTAATTTTCCAGATGGCGGTTCAATCGGAGTAAACTACGGTCGCATAGCCAACAATCTCCCCTCCGCAACCAATGTGGTCCAGCTCCTCCGATCCAACAGCATAAACCGTGTTAAGGTCTACGACACCGACCCCTCCGTGCTCAAGGCCCTATCCGGGTCCGGGATCAAGGTCACTGTCGACCTCCCCAACGAGCTCCTCTCCGCGACCGCCTCCAAGCCCTCATTCGCCGCGTCTTGGGTCAGCCGCAATGTCGCTGCATACTACCCGTCAACCGAGATTGAGTCAATCGCGGTCGGAAACGAGGTGTTTGTCGACCCCAAAAACATGACCCGGTTCCTTGTTCCCGCTATGACCAATGTACATTTAGCCCTGACCCGACTCAACCTTGATAAATCGATAAAGGTCTCGTCCCCAATCGCCCTCAGTGCCCTTAAAACATCCTACCCGTCCTCGTCCGGGTCGTTTCGACCCGAGCTCATCGACTCTGCCGTCAAGCCAATGCTTGATTTCCTCCGCCAAACCGGGTCGTACCTCATGGTTAACGCTTACCCGTTCTTTGCATACGAGTCGAACTCCGACGTCATCTCATTAGACTACGCACTCTTCCGCGAGAACCCGGGCATCGTTGACCCCAACAACGGCCTCCATTACTTCAACCTATTTGACGCCCAGATCGACGCTGTCTTTGCAGCAATGTCGGCCCTCAAGTACGATGATGTCAGCATTGTCGTGGCGGAGACGGGATGGCCGTCGAAGGGTGACGAGAACGAGGCCGGTGCCAGCATGGACAATGCGGCCGCCTATAACGGGAACTTGGTGCGCAGGGTGCTCACCGGCAGTGGCACCCCGTTGAGACCGAAAACCGAACTAACCGTTTTCCTATTCGCGCTCTTCAACGAGAATAAAAAGAACGGGCCAACTTCGGAGAGGAACTACGGGTTATTTTACCCAAACGAGGAAAAGGTTTACAACGTGCCGTTCACAATCGCGGGTTTAAAAGATTACCAGTCACCCAGGTCGGGACAGAATCAGGGACGAAACCAAAGGGTTGTTATTAGCAGCGGGCAGAGTTGGTGCGTTGCAAATGCGGGCGTGGGGAAAGATAGGCTGCAAGCGGGACTAGATTACGCGTGTGGGGAGGGAGGGGCCGACTGCCATCCGATCCAGCCTGGGTCTGTGTGTTACGATCCGAACACGCTTGAGGCACACGCGTCGTACGCATTCAACAGTTATTACCAGAAGAAAGGCCGTTCGGGCGGAAGTTGCTTCTTTGGTGGCGCCTCTACCGTCGTCACGCACCCGCCAAGTAAGTGTTATTTGTGATAATTACTCTGTTTATTTTAATAAATTTTTTTTATAGCGAGAATTAAGAAATATTAATTTTTATTGCTGATATCCTAAATATTTATTGTCTAACAGTAATTCTTATTGGTGGTCCTAATGTTTCCCACGTTTTATGAAAGGTGATGATAAATTTGGTCCTTACAGTGGAAAAAAAGTCTTCCTCAATCATGAAAACTATCATAGACATGTATGTGATTTTTTAAAGTAAATAACTAAACTTTTTTCTCTTGTAGAATATTAATGTTGGTGTCATTTCCTAATAACCGGGATCCGTAAATATTAAATTAAAACCAAATATTAAAAAATTTAAACTAAAAATTTAACACTAAAATTAAAAAAATGTTTTAATATTTAGAACATGCTCAAAAAATCCCTGCTTTATAACAACAATCATGATTTTCAAATAAGATATTAAGAATTGGAAGACTATCATCTCATTTTCAACATATGGGTTCTTTTAATAATGTTTCTAAAAGATTATGTGGACCAAATACAATTTCATCCTAAACTATGGGGACCATTAGGGTAATTCACCGTTTTACTCTATACCTATATTTTCTGTTGGATTTTTCTACGTTTTTTGCAAGCGCATGTTAGTGTTGTTTAGCAGTGAAGTGTTAATCGTGCGCCGTAAGAGTGGGTGAATGACACCCTGTGTGGTCGACACCAGGTCAGAGACAGAGAGATTCACGTGAAGGATTGACCTCTTTCTCGTACTGCGTGTACTTATTGACCTATGCTGTGGGACCCTCTTTTTTTTTTCTTTTTTTCTTTTCTTTACTTTACTTTATGCTATTTAAACCTTACTTAACTTATTTTTCACTGATATACTTCAATGCAATAACAAAAATTGTTGTATTAATGTAATTGACTTTGATCATACATTTTCTTTAAGATAAGTGGGTGCCATTAATTAATTTACTTATCTTAAAATTAAGATTGTTTTAGAACAAGGATAAGTGGTTTTTCTACCGAAAGTTACTCAATCCGTATTTGTTTAAGTGACCTTTTAGTTTGGGACTCAAGAGAAATGATTGAAAAAATATACTATATAGACTAAGGTACCGGTCATCAATACATGTGTATTGTGTGTAAATGAGTAATTTTGGAAAATACAAAAATAATTAAAATTTTGATAGTTTATTAATTTTTATCATCAAAATTGTGAAAAAATCAATTTTTTAGGAATTTTTTTATTTTATTTTTAGGTCACTTAAAAAAAATGCAGGGAGTATAAGTTGGTTGATGGTATTGATGAGATGTTAATTAATTTATTTGTGAGTGATATTGATACCAAAAAATTAATTCATATAGAATTCCTCTTGCACAAGCTGAAAATACTTAGCTAAAAAATGAAATAGTTATAATTTTCATGTATGAACTCTGACGTCCAATAGAAATTTCCATATTCATTTATTAATTATATATTTTGATACTCCATCTGATTAATGTTCCCATGGTAGTCTTGTTACGGGGAATTGTAACTATTTCGTCAAGGACAAAAAAAAAATTTCATATTGTAAAAGTAAATTATATGTTGGTAATTGTGTCAAGGGTAAATAATCTGTTGAATTGGTCAATATACTGCGACACTAATATTCCTTAGTTTTATGCCATTGATATTACTGATGATAAAAATCATTCTAGTCATTGATTATATCTCAATATAATATCTAAACACTCTTCTTCACCTGTAAATATTACTCCGTCCCACTTTAATAGTTTTAATTTTTTTTTTACACAAATTAAAAAATTATAATTAATATTTTATTAATAAAAAATATTTTTATTTTCTTTACAAATATACCCCTAATCAATAGCAGAGATTGATGGGAAAATACAATTAATAAGGATATTTTAAAATTTTAATTTTTTAATTAATTTTTTTTAAAAATAAATCTATATTTTAAGATTAAAAAAAAATAAAACTATTAAATTGACTATAAAAATTGTAATTAAACTGCTGGCACATAAAGAATGTAATTAAATGATTTTGAGTTGACTATAAAAAAAGTCCCCCACTCCCTCTCTTCCTTTTTAACTCCTCCTAATTAAAAAAAAAATCATTCCGTTTTAAGAAAACCAACTAAACTTTAATTACAATTTTTCTAATTTTATCCTTATGATGGTGATATATTTTAAATTTTTAATGAAAAGTAAATATTTGAGATCAATTAACGACTGTCTTAATCTATGAGCTTTAATCTAAAATGACAATTAAAAAAAATGGAGTAAAAAATAAAAGATTTATAATAGAATTAATTTAGTATTTACGGCATTGTCGATGGATTAAAAGTGGGAAGGAAGATGTTTTCGCACTTTCACTTTGGTTGTGTGCTTTTCACTTTCAATCTTCACTTTATAATTTTCTTTTGCCATTTACATGAAAAAGTTAAAAATTTCTTCGTCGTCTTTGCAGAATTCGGAAAATGCGAGTTCCCAACTGGATACTGATGAAGACAGAGACGACAGAGCGAGAATTGTATGTAGTAGTAGTATTAACTAATCTAGCTCGTTGATTCGCGAAATTTTTTGAAGTTTACAGTTCGTTGGTTGTGTTTTATATGCTAATTCTAAGACTTTTGGGGGTTTATGTAATTGCAAAACTCTTTGTAGTTGGCTTATGAAATTAAAAGATTATTGCAATTCTTATTTGATTTTGGGGGTAATAGTGATTATTTGATGTCGGCTAGTATATAGTGAACTTCTAAGTAATAATATAACTAAAATATTATGCGTGTTTGAATATGTGATTTATCACACATCCAATTGTAATATTATCATCGGAGCATTTTCATACAAGAATTTTTTTTCTTATGTTAATACAAGATTTAGTAATCATCATACATTTCTAATAAGATTAATCCAAACAATTGACTAAATTTGGCTTAAAAATTGGGAAAGTGATTATTGTTTACCACCATTGTTTTCTTGGATATTTCGTAGTGTAATTGTTGAGTGGTATTATTATATTGATACAAAAATATCATTTTCTTATATTTAAGCATTTTCCTAAATCGAAAACTAAGGGCATTAGATAATAGAAAAGGTACTTGAAGCAATTTTGAGATCAAAATTTACTAATGAGCAGAATAACTCAAATCTTAGCAGTACTTGTGGTTTTTGTATTTATATAATTGGCAAATTTTTAAGTAGCACCCCTAAACGAAATCCAACTACTAGGGTAGCAAAAGTAGGTTCTTGCTAGCATTTCGAGCTCAATTTGAAAAATATTTGATCAGAGCCCGGCTCATAAAATAAACAAGTAAGACACAAATACGTTAAAATATTCGATTTGAATTTTGAATCAAACTCAAGTGGTGAGCTACTTGACTCTTCAGCTGGACAGTAAATTTTCATCGCATACCATTAGAAAGATTTGATCATTAATTATTTGATAATATAAATAAATATTTACCCAAAGAATCAATTTTATTATTTGAATATAATATATAAGATATATTAAAAAATAATTTTAGGAGCATTTATCAAGTCGATTTCGAGCTCAAAAATTACACTTGAGTCGAGTTCAAATTCGAATGTTGAATTATCCGAACGATCCATACTTAATTAGAGCAATTTTCGGGTCAACCCGTATTGTTTCCACGTATACCTGTTAGTAATGTTATTTAATACAATAAGTGTTCAAAACAATAATTCAGCATAATTACAATCGCTACTCAAGTAATAATTTTACTTTAAATTTAGGTTGCAGCCAAAGCCCTTGGTGCATTTAATCTTGGAGCAGTTGGAGTAGTTGAACAGTTGAACAAATCAATTTCTAGCTTTTTGTATATTTAAAGAAAGGCGTACTTTTATTGATTGAAATTTGTTACACATGTTCCACATCAGCTGTTCTGATTTATTAGTTGTCATGCCAAATAGTGAGGCAAAATTTGAGAATTTAATTAGAGAACCACTAAATGTTTTTTTTCCAAGCACAAAGCAGAAAGCATGGCCAATGAAAATTAAGGTCCAATTCGAGATTGTCTTTGATGTGTTTTTGTCCAATTCGAGATTGTTTTTTGGCTTGAAAGTTATAATTTGTCAAATGTTAAATCACATGAATAAATTGGCTCGGTGCAATCATCTCGAAGACGACAATTTTACGCGAATCAAATTATACCAATTCGCCTCCCAAAAGAAAAAAAAGGATTTTGGTGGAAGTTTATGGATCAATCTTGTAGGCGATAACCATCATCCTCGGCGTACTCGATATAACGATCACTCACATCATCATCAAGTCCTCCAAATTAACAGTCATTATCCAGGGGCGAAGGAAACAAGGGGCAAGGGAGCGCTACCCTCACCCACCAATCTTTTTTTATTTATGAAATTACTAAAATACACCTGTTCTTTTTAATATATTACCTTTCATATCCTGTATATAAATATTATATAATTTATGTCATGTCATCATTTCAACATCACACACTCTCTCTTAGCGATACGATAAGTGACACAAGACTTCACCTACACGAATAATTGTGACCTGCGGCCCTAACCCTTCACGAACATTGAGCCGCTTTGTGCCTCGCCTTTGCCAGTTTGCCAGTTGCCTTCTCGGCGCCGGCCATCGCTATTCACCAGTTGCCTTGCTTGTTCGCCGGTTGCCTTCGCTGTTCGCTAGTTACCTCGCCTTCGGCTGTTTGCCACCCTTGGTTGTTTGCTGTCGCCGGCTTCATCGGTCAGTTCTGATTAATTGATTATTATTTATTAGTTATTTGATTATTAATTGTTTAAATAAAGAAGCCTTAGAACTAGAAGCCATTTCCCCCCTCAAATAATTAGATTTTAATTTCTGCTTTTCAATTTTTGTATGATTTTAGTCCATAATACTTTGTTTGATCGTGATTATTAGTTATTTGAATTGCTTAATTGGATATTATGCTTGATCAACAATTTAAATCGGTAAATTAGGAATTATTTTATCGATGAATTAGTTGTGCTTAATTAAGAATTTGATGAAAATATATTTGACCATTTATGTTGCTCCTTATTGTATGGCTTCGATCGAGATGCGTGAAATGTGGGTTCAGATTCAAGATCTGAAGAATAAGGGGTTCATTAGAGATAGTCAATCATCGTGGGCTGCTCAATTGCTATTTGTGGCTAAAAACGATGGGATTATGTGATTGTGCATTAACTATTGAAAGTTGAATGGAATGACTATCAAGAATAAATACCCCTTACCTCGAATCGATGATTTGTTCGACCAACTTCGGGGATCGAAGTTCTTCTCTAAGATTGACTTGCATACGGGTTATCATCAGCTTCGGATACATGAGGAAGACATTCCGAAGACTACCTTTTAGACTCGGTATGGACTTTTTAAATTCCCTGTTATGTCGTTCGGTCTTACGAATGCTCCGGCTGCTTTTATGAGTTTGAGGAATCGAGTCTTTTAGCCATACCTTAATAATTTTGTGGTTGTGTTCATTGGCAATCTATTGGTGTATTCGCCTACTGAGGAGGCACATATGAATACTTACACATTGTATTATCGACCCTTAGGGAACATAAGCTATATGATAAGCTCTCCAAGTGCGAATTCTGGTTGTTAGAGGTTCGATTTTTGGGACACATTGTTTCGGAGCAAGGCTCATCAATGGATCCTGCCAAGATTGAAGCCATTATGGACTAGGAATACCCTAAGACGGTTACCGATATTCGTAGTTTTTTGGGATTTGCAGGCTATTATTGATAATTTGTGCAGAATTTTTCACGTCTAGTTGCTCCATTGACTCGCCTTACCCAAAAAGGGGTTACATTTAATTGGGATGCGAAATGCAAGGAGGCATTCACTCAGTTGAAGCACTTACTTACCTCGACTCCTATATGGATTATTCTGGAGCCAGGACTTGGCTATTCGATATATTGTGATGCTTCCAAGGAGAGATTCGGTTGTGTCCTCGTGTTATTAGGGGAAGTGGTGGCATACGGTTCTAGGCAGTTAAAGTGCATGAAATAAATTATCCTATTCATAACCTAGGACTTGGAGCGATAGTATTTGCACTTAAGTGTTGATGCCATTATCTCTAAGGAGAAAGGATCAAAGTCTTTTCGGATCATAAATCCCTAAAGTATGTATATACACAAAGAGATCTCAATATAAGACAAAGGTATTGGATGGAGTATCTAGATGAATACAACTTCGATTTAAAATATCATCCCAGAAAGGCACAACGTTTCACCTTTAAACGGACGGTCAATTCGAGAGGACGATACAAATACTAGAGGATATGCTCCGATCGTGTGTGCTTGGCTTTGGTGGAAAGTAGGGGGAATATGTGGGGTTAATCGAGTTTGCATACAACAATAGCTACCATTCTAGTATTGAAATAGCTTCTTTTGATTATTTATAGGTAGACCATATCGTTTGCCCGTGTATTGGGCAGAAGTTGGTGATGGGCCTTTGTTAGGATCCGATTTGGTTTTGGAAATGACTCAGAACATTCACTTGATCAAGCAATGACTAGAGACGACTCGAAGTCGTCTTAAAAGCTATACAGATCATCGACGACGCCAACTTGAGTTTGAAATTGGGAATTTTGTGTTCTTGAAAGTTTCTCTAAAAAAAGGGGATTATGAGATTTGGAGAGAAAGAGAAAATTTCACCCTGATTTATTGGATCGTTCCGTATAACGAAAAGAGTTAGAGTGGTGGTATATCGCTTGGCCTTACCACCTCACCTATCTAGTGTGCACCCAGTCTTTCACGTTTCCATGCTTTGGAAATATTTACGAGGCCCATCACAGGTTGTGGATTATAGTGATTTACATATGGAAGAGGATGTTGCGTACAAAGTGCGACCTATTTGTATTTTGGATTCAAAGGACCAACAACTCCGAAGATAGAGTATTCGTTTGGTTAAAGTTTTGTGGAAGAGAGAAAATTCGAAAGAGATGAAGTGGGAAAGAGAAGAGGAAATGCAGATTAAGCATCCGGGCTTATTTGATGATTTTGGTATGTGATTTATTCTTTGTTTCATTTTTTATATACGAAATTTCAAGGATGAAATTTGGGAGAATGTAACATCCCGGAAATTTAGAGTGAATTTTTTACATTTTCATTTAATAAATAATATCATTAATGTGTTGACGATATAATTTATTAAATAGAATAGTTGGGTATGTTGCATAATGTATATAATTGGGTGATTGTGTGTTGCATTATGCATAAACACGTAAGTATCGTGCTTTATGTTACTACCTTGTGCAAACGTTGATGAGTTGTGTATCATATTTGTAGACATTGTGAAGAGTATTGTGATACGAACATATCTTATTTTGAGTTGAGGTATAGCGAATTTTATTGGAGAAATTATATTCGGTATTTGCATTGAGATATTTATTTACCTTTTTAAAATTATTCTTGAGTATTAGGATTTATTGGTTGTAATTGGAGTGCTGCAGTATTTGTTTAGATGTTATTGATTGCGAGAAATATTATCTGAACGTATGGTGTTGGAAGAAAAATGTGGTTTGGTCGGGATTTGTCAAAAATCGAATAAAGTTATACCGATTGAGTTTTTGACATCCAAATAATATTATAAATGAGGTTTGTTATTTTTTCTCTATTGTATATGACATATTGTAGCATTTAGAATTGATGTGTGAAGTGGCATGGCCAACATTTGGCCTCGGGGAGATTTTTAAACTCGGTTAGTGTTAAGTTGAAATCATGACATTCGTTTGGTATTAAAATGATATCTCTCAAACCGTAACTCCGATTAAGTCCTATATATACGATTGGAAATTTATTTTATTTATCTACAACTTTCGTGTTTTGAGAAAAATTTAATTTGAAACATATATGGGTCAAAACGGGGCTCAAAGTGCTCTGGAGTGAATAGACTGACAAAATAGCATGTCGCTATTCGGTATTTTAATGATATATCACAAACTGTAATTCGATTGGGGCCTACAAAGTGTTTTTGGAAAGATAATTCAATTATCTACAACTTTTGTGTTTTGATGAAAGCTAATTCGAAGCATATAGTTGTCAAAATGAAGCCCAAAAAGGTTTGGCCAGTTCAGTTAGCAGTAGAAGTTGTCCATACTATTTTTTGTGGTTATTTAAATGTGTTTTATACACATTTATACATACATATACATGAAAAATAGAAGAAAACCAGCAGGGAGAGGAAGAAGAGAGAGAAGGAACTCGGGTCCATCATGCTCGAGCCGTCATTCGCAGAAAATAATAACATTTTTGGAGTCTACGTCACGAGAAGAGCCTTTGGACATAAGTTTCCCTCTATATCTCACTTGTTCTCCATAACTAGGGTTCCATACTAGGCCTGCAAAATAGAAATTAAGTTGAGAATCGTACTGTATATGATTTATAGAGTATTTTTGTGTATAAATTTATAATAATTCCCTACCATTTGCTAGATCAAACTCGAAACCCTAACTTGGGAGAAATTGGGGCTTTTAGATATGACCACTCGAAAAGAGTTCGTCTTCGCCTAGGCACGACAAATTACTTGTATAGCTATAAATTGG
>MKEJ01043315.1:0-17855 GCA_001753735.1 Embelia ribes | reverse complement strand
ACAGATGTTTAGTTTACATCGTTATACCATTGTTCAATACTGTATAAAGGTGCTACAGTGTTGCTACAGTGTTGGCGAAAAAAATTGGGGCCTTATAGTCGATGATAGATGATTTATTTGACCTGTTGAGGGGGTTAAAGTATTTCTTGAATATTGATCTTCGCTCGGAGTACTATCAATTGAGAATCTGATAGGAGGATATTAAGAAGACTACTTTTGGGACTCGGTATGGACATTATGAGTTTTGGTTATGCCCTTTGGGTTGACGAATGCTCTGGAAGTATTATGGAGTTGATGAATAGGGTGTTCCAAGAGTACCTAGATCTATTCGTTATCATTTTTTATAGATGATATTCTAGTGTACATGAAGAATGGGGAATAATAGCCGGAGCACTTGAGAATCACGTTGTCAACGTTACAGGAGTACCAGTTGTATACGAAGTTGTCAAAGTGTGAGTTTTGGCTTCAGGAAGTGAAATTTTTGGGGCCTGTTGTGACAACCAAAGGGATAGCAGTGGATTCGTCAAAGGTTGAGGCTGTGTTGGATCGGGAGCGGCCTAAGAAAGTCTTTGAAATTCGTAGCTTCTTGGGGCTAGTGGGTTATTACAGGAGGTTCATGAAGGACTAATAATAACTACCAAACCAAACCTCAACGATGCCAATCTTTGCCAATAATATATACATAATATGGTTAAATCTCCACAGTGATCTACATGATAAATACATAATATAATATCAAATTGCAACAACTCCACCGAGCAACATGCCCGACAAATAAATCAAAAGAAATATAAACAACAACCTCATACATCTAGCCTCAACCACAACAACGCATCAACAACAAAGTCTTATCAAAGCAGCTAGTAATATCCTCCACTATAGATATATGTTCCATCAACATGATCTGTATTCTATACCACTGCCCCAACAAAACTATATGAGTCCGAAATACAAATGTAACAAAAATATATAGGCCAGATTCTAAATAATTCTATAAAAATGATTCTAAGTATGTACATGCCATGAATGCACATGCGAATATAAATAAAACTTTAATTTTAATAATAAGTTAAGTAATCACAAGTCTATGACATGTGGAGCAAGTACAATATCTACAACATCAGGTTTACGTAAAATCCACACAAAATATGATCTCGACTTGTGTATAATACTATATATGTCATCATGTTACGCCATCATGAACATTGCCATTCGACGCTATCACCCTACGCTATTGCCATATGCTATAACTATAGCCCTGCACCATTGTCAACGCCATCGCCAATATCAATGCCAATGCTAACACTATCGCCTATGCCATCACATACGCTAATACCAATGCCATTGCCAACACCAATGCCAATGCCAATACCAATACCAGAATACGCCAACACACCCAGCCACAGTTGCGCCAATACCTCCATACATGTATATATATATATATATATATATATATACATATATATATATATACATACAAACATACAATAGAAAACAAATAGATACTGCTGCAAGTATCTATATTTTACCCTCACATATTACGTATAAAAAACAACAGTTCTATATATGATAATAACTCTATAAAAAATAAGGACATGTCAAACGTGTCGATATACATACAGATACTCAGATTTATATTATCATTCTGAATCTACCTGTACCTCATATTCCTCCAAAAGGGTTATCGGAATACTTCTTCTGCGAATCCCAAAATTCCTCGTTTATAATTCTCAAAACGCCTCTTCTTGTGCCACCAAATAAATCGAGCTCGGCCACTCGAATAACTGCATTCCTATACAAGAAAATGATCTATACAACATAACGAAAGCATTCCTAATTTTATTTCATCAAACTCGTTTGGCATGAAAAATGAGGAAATGTTACCGTAACAACGGAACAATAAAAATTATACCATCATTCCTCCTTAGGGGGAAAGTCTGAGAGGGGCAATTTTTCCCCCACCCTATAGACCTCTAGAAGAAGCTCAGCTTCCTTCTAAAAAATAAAGGCAAATTGTTTGGGTCCCAAAAATATAGAAAAATTTTGTAGGTAGCCTTCACAATGGTGAGTAAGAAATATATTTACCTCAAAGCCAAACTACGAACGAAATGAGATAAAATTGCCCCGAAAACTTCCCACCTTCAACCTCCAAAACGATCTACCAAACAACTTCAGATCGTAATGAACTTATGCACATAAACGATCCATAAATGATAAAGAAGAAAATCCAATTTGTTTCGCATACCCGAAGAACACGAAAACTAAGGTATCCAAAACGAACGCAAGAAGAAATGAGACTTACCTCAAAACGGAGGCCTCGTAGTGTAGACTCTAAACCTCCACTTATTTTCCCCGAACGAGCTCCCGAGCTAGATGAAATAACAACGAGAAGATCGAAGTTTCATTTTTCCCCTTTTTCTTCTCTCTTTCCTCTTTTTTACCGCCGAAATAAAATAGTGGGAAAAAGTGAGTGTGATTTGATATTTAATCAAAAGCACTTTGTGCTGTTTTCCCCTAAACACTCGACATATACGATAAATCAGTTGACTGATATAAATCAGTCGGCATATTCGCCCCAACTGAGAACCAAAATCCTCTAAACAAAATGCGACCATATAATATTACAAATTATCGATTGATTTACAATCATTCAATATATTTACTCATTAAGTCGACATATTTATCCAACATAGTACCCTGGAACTCTTCAAGCTCCTTTTTGACCCTTCTGCACTTTGAATTGATTTTTTGTCAAAGAACGAAAGTTATAAATAATTGAAATATCTTTCCATCAGTATATTATAGGCCTTAATCAGATTTTTCATTTGAGAGATACTAAACAAGTGTCATCACAACACTTCAACTTCAATCATACAAAACTATACGCTATATGCAACGACAATAACAAGTACAACGCCATCACACGTCTATATAGTGAACTTCATACTACTACCATGAACACCACTAACGAAATAAATAATAATACTATAATTCTTATAATTTTATCATTTATTAAAGCAAAAAATTCTTACGGAATTTTCGGGACGTTACAGGTGGCCTCGTCTACTCCCTGGAACCTCTCGTAAGACTTGACCTAATATCAATACATAAGGGGGATCGGAAAAATATGTTCAATAATCCACTTTTATTTTCACAAATACAAAGGAGCCAGTCTTGGCTCATAATCACATTCTTCTGTATTATATTCACAGTACCAACGGTAAATTTCCCAACAAATATTACTATTTACACTAATTTTCCAAGCGTCAAAATTTTCATATTTTCTTAGAACAACCAATATTTTTTTCCACTGATTTTTCGCACCAATATTTCTTACACAAAATTTCCATATAGTACACACAAATTTACCATGTAGTATATTTCTCCGCAAAATGGAGAAATATGTATTAAACAATTAGCAAACGATAGCACACCAAGTCATACAATATTTATTATAGGTACTGCCCATAACCAATCCTACTTGTCCAAATAATACTGAAAAAGTCAGAAAAAAAGGGAGAAAGGTTGGGTATACGACTGCCCTCTTAGAAATTTCACCAAAATGTCGTAGAAAATTGCTAATTAAGTCATATTCTAGCATGCATGTACCATTTGTGTAGGAAATTCAAGGTTTCAGAAAAGGGAACGGGTTGTACTTATGTCGAATGGCGTGAAATGTTCAGTAGAGGTCGTATATGGCCTTAGAATCACATGCACGAGCTGAATCGTGAGGTCTCGAGTAGATTTCCATCTTTCTTTTTCTCTATTTCTATTTCGCTCTTCTCTGAATTTTCCTGAAGTATATAACTAGAAAATTGGTGATTAATATGTATATATGTGTGCATGTTTGAACATGTGACACTTTATTAAACTGTCAGCTATTAAATTGTCCACCACTTGACATCAATCAATTGATTTAACATATCAGTTGATTGATTTGTAAATCAACTGATGGGAACAAAGCAAGAAATTATTTTTCAAGGCAAATTGGAGACTGATTCATATCTTGCTTTCTTTTTTTTTAATCATTAATTACTAAAATAACCTCAAAAAATATTTATCACAATTCCAATTTATGTTTAGTTTAGTCTTTTCTAATAAAGATTAACATTTTACCACATTTTTCCTAAACACTTTACTGCTTCACACAACAGCTTTGTAAAGTGTTTTATACCATCTGAAAGCCGAACACTTTCAAAATCAATTTCGACAAGTAGATTTTAAAGAAGCAAAAACACACGGACCAATGGAGTCTCCAACAATTTGATTGGAGCCCCTTATACATAGTTTTTTTTGCCATAAGAACCTCTTTAAATTAGATGCTCTTATTTGAACTTATATCGAAGACATCTGATTTAATTTAAAACTAATCCTACAACAGAAATAACTTGAGGACACCGCATTGACCAGCTTTCCCCATGATAAATTGTCATCTACAACATGACATTTGAATAAAAAACCTCCTTCAGGGAACCAACCGTGCACATACAATGTACATGTTACAAAAATGTAATTTCCCCATAAGCTTCAGTTTCCCTCGTCTGTATAGGCACTTTCCATGGGTAAAAAATTAACCCATATGTTTTTTTATAAGCGAATATAATCCATATATTTTAAAAAAAAAAAAAAAAAAAAGAAAAGAAAAAAAGAAAGTGGCTTTCATGTCTTCACAATGAGAATATCTCTTTCATTGCTAGCAAAGGAGGAGAATGCAAATGGGGCTTACGATGACCAGTGATCGGGAACTGTGAGGAAGTAAGTTGTCATTGCTTTTCGGAAACGTTTCTTGTACTCTTTGGGGGAAACAATAGTAGGGGAAGCATTTTTGGGCCCCCCCAGTATGCCCGATGCTTTTACCCACGTCTCTAAATGCTTGTCCCATGTGTACTGACGCATATAGTCGATGATGCCTAGAACAAGCTCATTTCGCTCGTCATCCACCCCAACCAGCAATGAGTAGTCCATCACGTGGACAGACTGGATAACCAAAAGAGGCGGACATAAATTAGCAGCAATATCTAATGACTTATCAACTGGAAAAAAGGGAAAAAAAAGTATTGATGGGATTGGGCACAAAAAAAAAAAAATTGTTCAGACTAAGTAGTGGCCTACTACCACCCAGCATGAGTTTTCTAGTCGAAACAACCACAATTCAAAAATTAGGACATGGGTATTTTTTGTCTTCGTCATCACCACAAATACCTTGCAAGAAAAATATGGTCTCCACAGGACAGATCGTCATATTTCATAATTGTGTTTTAAAACTGTCTCCAATCTCATACTGATATAGAACAAACTAATAACTAATATTTTTACCCGAATATATTGGTGGTGAGTCACACATGCAGTTCTGCCAACTGCCAAGGAGCTCTTTTAGAGGCTTTTGCAGGTTCGAGCATGATGATTATCTCTTCCTTTACTTAATAAACAAATATCCAACAAGTTAATTATGGTCCTGATATCTCATATGTCAACATACCCTTCTAGCACAGGGTCTAATTGGCTTTCTTCTAAAATAAATGAAGCACTTCAACCGATCTTTTCTCATTTAATCCTCCACACAAACTAAACATAACCATCCATTTTATCAAATCATTTTTGTACTAAGTCACCACCCACATCAATGGCACCCTTATGCGAATAACAACGTTACCGGCTTGATTCTGAAGTTGGTGTTGAGTGATTTGCAATTCTGTGATCTGAACAAGTTGAACTTTCATTTTCCAATCAATATTTTCATCAAACTTTAGTGACAACTAAAAATTTTGCCCAAAGATCACCACTGATATCAATTCCTGGAAGACTCTAAAATTAGAGCATCTAGCTTGCCTCAAGTACCTTTTTTTCTTTCATTACGTCAAAAGACATTAAAACCAGCAGCCATAAACCCCTGCAATTTTCCCTGAATGTGACAACACAGTCTTCAACCACATTCTACAACGCAACTAAGGAGCTCCAAAAAGGTAGTTGCTGGTAATATATGTTCGATGTATACTTAAAACATAATGGACATGCTAAATTAATTAGCTAATTAACTTAATTCTAAAAGGTACAGATCCTACTCTACAATTAAGGAGCCTTGAAAGAGTATCCTCTCTCCAAGGAGCCAAAATCTCCTCAATTTCATACGGACAACGAAACCGCAAACAAAAAGCGCTAAAAAGTTTCAAGATCAGATTCGACCATGATTTGAACGCAAATGTGGCATCTGATACTAAATCTAAGTACCATAATGTGACGTGATGTTGGAAGAGCTTACCGCTAGAAAAGATGTATCGTTCCACACAGCGCGCTCCAGGCTTCTCTTTGCCTTGCTTCCAAGGAATATCGGTTTCGTTCGCAGTGTTTCCAGAAGATTCATATCCAGCAGCACTTTATCAGTCCCAGATGGATCTGCGTTATAGCGAGATCGTGCAGAGCCTTTAAGATCGTAGACCCTCGAAATATTTCTTCTGAAGAAGAGGTTTTCCATCACCATTAGATCCATTTTTGTCTCCTTGCCACCTTTCAAGTGTTTTACAGCCACCTGTCATATGCACCAAAATTAAGATATCAAATAATAGAGAACTTCAAATTACAGCAGATATAGATCTCTATCCACAGGAAAAAGGGAAAATACTACATATACATAATCTCATACACACATAATGATATGACCACCTTAGATGAGTGTTTCCGTTCCCCATGAGCCAATATAAACGGTCTACAATTACAGACTTGCCATTATGACATCATTCTGTATGCATAAAAATTATGTTTGGACAGTCAGTTGGACTATAGGAACACAGACCTGATAAATACCGAGAACTTTAGCGAGGGAAGTTGGGCTCTTTGTGCTGAGGGATTCAGTCAAATACTTGAAGTACTCAGGTGCAAACTCCACGAAAGAATCTAATTCTGTCTTCTGGACTTGTTTAATGATGAACCTATCATCTAACGACTTCGCAAAGTACACGTTGCTCTTTCCCCCCTGTGCACTCCATCCCTTGCAGCGGCTCAAGGAACGTACAAAGTCCACATTGCTCGGACAACATTTCTTTCTAAGAGCCTCGAACTGCTTTACAAAATAGCAGGTGCAAGAAAACTTCACCTTTCCACCACCAATCAAAGACTCGTCTTCAAAAGCAATTCTAATGTGAGGAGAATTTTTTGGTTCGACAAAAAGGGAGTTCACTGTTGACAAAGCATCTTCCAGTCCATAACTTCCGTTGTTAATAAAACCCAAGTCCAGCGAGCCAAAAGACTGCCATGTCGAGTAAATAGAAGCTCCGGAATTCTCTCTACTAAAGTTCCCCTCCTGCCCACTAGGGCCATCAGCAATCCAGTTTGCATACTCCCTTGAACTAAGGGCGTAGGCTATTATACTAGTGGGCTCATTGTCATAAACAGCAATAACCAAATCACTTAGGCCAGTTTGTGGGAAACGAGCTCCTTCAGGCAAAAGGGACACTGAAGATATAAATGAGGGATTAGTGTTCGGTAATATATTTAACTTATGAGCTTCCCCTGGCAAGATTTGCGAGAAAGACCTTTGTACATTAGAAACTGGATCTCTGACCATACTCCTGTACTCTCCCGAAGCATGAAAAGAACGAAGTGTCGACAACTGCAACAAAGAGGGCGTCAAACCTTTCCGGATTCTATCTTGAAGTCTCAATGCCGAATCAAAAGAATAGACTCTTGCTGGTGATCGCAGCCTCTTAAAAGCTGGATTTTCCATTGGGCTTATATGTCTAATAGGGGCCAAATTTGGGGCATCTGTCTCCGATATACTAATACGAGGACCTACTGAAGGGTGAAGATCTGTGCCAGTCCATGCAGAGTCTATTTTATCTGATAAATTAGATTCTAAACCCTCGAGCTTGTACTCCTGGCATAAGGATAACGAAGGATTCTCAGTAAAAATGCGCTCAGAAGGCAGTAAATTTGGCTCGTCTTTCTGCTCAGGCTGGGATTTTGAATCACAAGTGCTCTCTTCCACACTATGGTAAAAGCTGTCATCCTGGGAGCACGAGTCACTACTTGATCCATTCATTTCTGTACTATATACAGCACTATTGGCGGATTTTGAACCAAAGCTCCTTGTTTTGAGAAGTGAATCCAAGGAATAGAATCGACGATCCCAAACATGGGAACTGATGATAAGGGAACGTTTCAAGCGGTTAAGCTCAAGAATGTCTACAGATGTTTGATCGGGTGTTGCATACTCACCCGAAGGTAGAAGCAAATCCTGACAATAAGAACCGGAAAAAAGAAGAGCTCATCAGAAAAAGTAGCAGCATTAAGATAATTACACATCAAACAAATAGGGAACTCTATCAGGGTTGTAATTACCTTGTAATCGCTACTCTCTTGAACAAGTTGGTCTTTCAAATCCATAATGTGGTCATGTAATTCACACACATCAGAGTATTCATGTTCAGAGGGCATACTTCTCTGTTCTATGCTATCAAGTACAGCCAATAACTCTGCATAAAGTGCCTCCATTTTACTGAGAAGCTGAGGGGAGAAAAAAAGTGCAAGTAAGTTCATTTTAGAGATACTTCATGTTTAGCCGCCATAAATAGTGTAGTAATACAGAATCAATATAGCACCTCTGCTGCTTCTTTTCTTATCCACTCTTGTTGAAGATAGCCACTGAAATCGAGCACCGATGGGGGCAAATGGACAGACAGGATGTCAATAGGGGAATATCGAAAGAATGCTACCATACTCCCAAACCTGCCAATATAAAATAGTAAAAAGGAATAACATTTCAGCATCACTGCCGACAAATCAGTCACAAGACAACTAATTCTTGATGGAAAAAGAGAATTTTTACCCATAGTATCGGAGACAGTCCTTTTGCAGGGAATGACCACAGCTCGCAACACGATTAGCTGTCGCATTATTAGATAAACTGAGCTCCAAAAACTTCCCCAAAGAAAGTCCCCAAGCAGAATTGGACATCACCACCCTCGGACTTGCAGGTGGAACTCCATCTACTCGTGGGCACTTGAGGCACCGGTGCCACATCCATATCTTGCCATCTTGCTCACCAGGTAGTTTTACGGAAGGGAGCCGTCTCACATTTACGGTCAAATTCCCTTTTGGGTGGCTGAAGCATAATACATGTGCCTCGGTAGGCTCTTTACAAGATCGACAGCTTGATGTCTGGGAACATGTATAACAAATTAATGATAAAATTACATTTCATTAGAAAAAAAATACTATGGATAGAACAATAAGATCTTGAATCCAATACCTGATCAAACAGATCATCTCGTAAATATCTCCCCAGTGGCTTGTCAAAATTACTATAGAATGTTATGCGAAGCAGCCTTGAGAGCTCACATACAGTCCCCTTTAGCACACAGCGGCTAGAGAATGAAACCAGTAGGCTCGGGTGCCCATCTGCTACTGAATACTGATCACTCAAGGTTTCTGTTTCTCTTAAATCCCTCACCTCATCAGCCGCAGTTAACATCAAATCCTGCTGAGCATGATCTCCAATATCGATCAATTGACATTCTTCCAGGGAAGTTTCGAGATTTTCAGCAGTACCAAGATGCTCGGGTGCCAATTTTTGCTCTGTTAAATCATATTCAACATCTGCACATTTCTCAGCAACAAATTGGTCATCAATGTTTACTTGATGGATAATGAGAGAGCCACTATCGGGGATAACAGATATGGAATTTTCAACAGCTTCCTTGTCAGGAATGGAAATTGAGGGCTTCATTGTTATCTTAGGAAGACTAGCACCCTCGTCAGCAAGGAAAGAAGTTTCAAGGGATAAATGATACGCTGCAAAAACTGCAAACTGCACAACACGCTTGATCTTCTTCAGTTCTTCACGACTAGAGCCCTTCAGCAGTACCTAAAAACAAAATAGTAAAAATTAAGAATAAGAGATACTATCAATTTACTTGCACGAAGAAAAGGAAAAAAAAAAAAGAGAGAGAGAACCTGAGTCCTTCAGCAAAAACAAACAAGCGAAAGTAACTAAACGAGTAGGAAATTTTTTTTACACACTGGCAAGAAGAGGAGGATATAAAGCATCTTCAACTTAGCTACGAATGGAAGGTTACAGAAGCTGTGACAACGAAAGAATACTTAACTGTAGTAACAAAAGCACCAGCAACAACATTAAACTTTAAAAAGATCACGAAAATCATATTAGCCGCACTTTGAAACACAAGCAATTAGTAGCCTTAAATCCAAGCTTTCACTAATCACAAGGGATGTGCAGATATTGTTAGGAAACATATAATATCAAGCAGATAGTTTAAGGTAGTTCTAGATATTCAACTCAAGTTATTCCTACACAAAAATTCAATTAGAAAGACAAAAATGGTAGTAAATAGCAGCTTCATAAGAAAGCCCAACACCACAGAAATGGAAAATATTTAGCACAAGATATTATCACCTCGGAAAAGGAAAGACATGCAATCAATGCATGTATAAATCAGGATAAAGATTATTAATAATAACAAAAACCAGATAAGATTGTTAAGAACAGACGACAGGAAGTTGCAAGTATGTGACTAACTCAATGCAGCCACCATTAGAAACTTCGGTGCCAACAACTTTTGAATTTTGGAAGATGGCTTACAGGCAATAGAAAAACAAGGCATTGCTGTTCGTTCAGTTCTTTCTTTGCCACCTTGGGCAAAATGATTTACTTCTTTCTTTCCTTTTGTTGGGCTAAGCAACATAACAGATCAAAGAGATCCAAATAAGGATCGAAATAATTTCTAAATGAAGTGAATAACACTAACTTTTTTAGGACAGATAGACCGCACTAAAAGTGGAAATGCAAGAAATAAAATGATAGAAGCGAGTTCTATTCAGAAAAAAACTTATGTATACTCCAAATTGACCAATTCGGGAAATCACCCTCCAAGATGAAAAACTCTGTAATATTCACCAATAACAAGAAAACCCTAATAGGTCTATCGCTATTTAAACTAGTAAACAAACCCTAATTGGAATTGGGCCATAGGGCAATGAAGCCCATTTATTTTTATTCCTTCTCTGCTTAATAATTAACTAGTCTTGCAATATCAGTAATCAGGCAAAGTTGCACCAAAAATTATGATTCATAGTTAAAACCGGATGATAATTCACTTGTTAATCTTGCAATCTCAGCCCCCCAATCTCACAAAAACATTGGTTCACACAAATGTCCCTTTCCATTTAGTTTTTTTTCGTTTTTCTTCTTTTCTTTTTACACATCAAACCTCAAACCGCCACCATAAGCTGGTACATAACAAAGATGCTCATTTTTAGAACGAGCAAACATAGGCACCAAGCAAGTTATTTTTTTAAGGTATAATTTTGGGAATATCAGGGAATCTATCATAATGGGAATAGATTCACACAGCAGCCAGCAAGCAGAAGTAGAAGAAATTTGAAATTCCTAGAAGTAAAAAATCTAGATCACAAAATGGGGGACCATGAAATCATGAAGTAAAATCAAATTGTAGAGTAGTAAAATATGTGGCAGACTATGTAAATTACTTCAAAAAGTAAACACATAATTTAGTTTACATAACATACAAGAACTTGTAAAATAATGAATCAGCATTATAACCAGACTTCTTAAAAACAAATATAAAAAATGTGCAATTAGAAGGCGAATCAAGCCACAGAATATATTTCAAATACAAATAAAATAGATTGTGTGCTTAAAAGTTTGCCAGCATGACTTTAGATAGGATTTCAATGCTTGAAATCTCCCACTCCCAGTGAGGAGGAGAAGAACAATTAAAGATGCTTTTATAAAAATAATAATATATTGCTTCTGAAGTTTCCAATATTAAAAATCTCAATTTCAATGAATTTCAGAAATAAACAACTTTGGATGGGATTGAATTTCATAACACCCTCAAATGACAAACAGAACAATAATTTTATCTAAAACAAAACTTTGAAAACCAAGTTTACTAGGGAAGCATGTGAAAGAGAGAACAATATACTGGAATTTGACCCATAACTTTACCTACTCCCCACATACAGAACTTATGAGACAATATTCCTTCTAACAATAAACAAAAATAAAAACCTACGTAACACATTGCAACATATATATTCGTTTTTGAATGAAGAAGAAAAGTTAAAACACAATCAGTTCTATGGGATGCTACAAGTATCTAGGCTTGGTAAAAATGCAGACTACTCTTTGAGGGAAAAAAGCATCTAGATGAAATTGGAGGAAACACTATTTATGCATAAAATTTCAAGTTATATGCATGTGCAACCAGATTCTGATGCATCTTCTTTTTAATATAAACTTTATTAATAGCAGCATAAAAATCGTGTTAGGACAACATGGGATGAAAATAAAAACTCATCATTAAAATAATATAACAACAATGGAATAAACGAGTGGCTAGCATCTCCTTAGCCTTAGACCAGTACGAGGACTATGGAAGAGAATATCAGAGTACAGACAATATGAAAAATGCCAAAACAACATGATTGTCCCTAGCCAAGTTTTAAATGTTTACAGCTTAAAAATTACCGCTATAGTTAGAAATCTTTGTATTTTCAAAATATCAAGTTTAAATCTAACGTCAATTGTAAATGAAATGATCTTAAGAAATATTACCGTGCAACCTAAACGCCTGGGACAGCCTTCAAAGAACATCAAGGTTTTCAATGGCTTCTTGTTGAGTAGGTTGGCTTTTCCAAGATCTTCCGACACTTTTTCCAACTTGAAGAGTTCACAGTGACCCAAACGTGTCGTAGAAATACTATCTACTGAAGGAGTAATAAGAGCGCCAGTACACCTAGCAATGCGCTCCAGCAACGGTCTCTTCACATTCAATACCAGAGAGATCTCCTTTTCTAACAGAAACTCTTGAGCATAAGAAGACACACTTTTTTCTACAAGCAGCACATTAGGTCGATGTGCCTCTATCCTTGATACAATCAACTTCAGATGATCAATTTCCTGTTGGAAAAGCAGATTTCAAATCCCTATTTCAAACGCTAAAACCATAATAAAAAGGCAAGCAAGCGAGCAATTAAATTCACCTGTTGCAGTAATGTCTGAAAAGATGACAGCTGATTGGGAACTTTTTGGTACTCAAGTGCTCCCCCTAACAGAAGCAATCTAGGATTTTTGTATTGTGAAGTCATGCGCTTGTGCTTAACATTTTTCGTACAGATTACACCTTTCACAATTGTGCTGCAAAATAAACAAATAACAAACCTTCAAAATCGCATTCTTCATGAAAAATACAAGTATCTTGCACATGAAAAGGAAAACAAGAAACAGCAAATTAAACAAGAAATTAAAATTTTCACCTGTCGCGAGGACTTCCCGATACTACACACTTGACCTTCACATAATCAACAGGATCCATGCTGCCTCCTCTGCTAGTATCAGGTCTTACAAAATTTGCAGCTTGCCATGCTATAGCGGTAATAATTTCAAGCCAATCTTCAGCACTACTTTCCTTACCAAACTTAATATCCTCCCCTTGCAATAGTTGTGACACAAGAGCCCTAAAATGTCCGTGTATCACAGCTCTGAGAGGCTCCTTGTGTTCCTCATTTGACTTCTCTTTTGACAGGAACAAGCTAGGAAGGCTACTACTCGATGAAAACATAGAACCAGAGTCCCCGATCTCATCATCGTTATCGTCATAGGCAAAGAAATTGCTTTCCATGTCATCACCTTCATCATTAGGCGGTGGAGGAAACCACAATAAACCGTTGTTCTCAAAATCCAACGGCTTTTGTGCCTTCTCGCACTGGTCACGAAATATAGACAAATTATCGGGACAATAATCAGCATATACTGGATCTTCGCATCCCCTATGCAGTCTCCTAGAAACAGCCAGTCCATTTCGATCAACGGGGCCATCCTTCTGAGTCCTGGGGCTTCCCCCTGGCTCCTTCTGTGCAGAATGTACATATCTATCTGTACTAATACGAATCCTCGAGGGGCTGTCAGAAGGACTTGATCCGACTGACGTAAAGCTATGAAAATTATGCCTAGCACTAATGCTACTAGAATCTACATCTGAAGTATAGTAATAAAATTCATTTGACGGGCTGAAAAAGGTCCTTGACGAATCCTCTGCTTCTTCTTCATCACTCCTGCATTAAAGAATCAATGAATTGAAAAAATACTAAGCGAGTCTAAAAACAAGTTCCGTTTGAATGGGAGAAAACTACAAGATCTGGAAAAAAAAACTTTAAAAACACCAGATATTAAGAAAAAAATGTTTACTCGAAATCAACATCTGATTTTTGCAACATTTTGCATAACATATACAAAGCATCACATGAAAGGAGATTCATAGAAGGAAGACATTTATAAGGGCATAGGTTGCAAAAAACTATAGACTATCTAGAATTAGGTTACATTTGAAAGGAAGAAAAACTACAAGTTTCTAGAGGAAGTTGGAAACTTGAAAACATCGGCATAAGATCTTCTCCGACAATCAAATTATTTTTTGATCCAAAAACAAGATACAAAAGGAAGGTTGTTCCCAAAGCCAAAGAGTTAGTATAAGTTAAGAAGAAATAACGTGATCTTAATGAAAACCCAAAATATTTTGCTATGCATATATTAACCGGTGTATACGAGCATCAAAGTAAAAACATTTCACACGAGAGCTACATTTATAAAACCAACCATCTAATTACCTGATTGGAGAGCAACGAGCAGAAGAGAGAGATGGATGACCTGTGTAAGAAGTCACACTGCTTCCAGTGACAGCGTGTGGGGAAAACCCATCCGACCTTTCACCACTAAAACACGGTGATGGAGGCTCTGGGCTCTGACGAGGCGAATCTGATGGATAGATCTTATCGCTAAATCTCCTATTCCGTTCATTCCTAATTTTGATCTCCCAACAAAACTTACAACATATGAAATCGAGCTCAGGATGAGCAGCGATTTCCGGAGAACCATAACCCAACGCACACTTTGCACACAACATTCTCCCACAGAGATAGCAGTTGTACTCACGACAAGTGTCCGTGAAATCAAAATCACACTCGGAACAAGTTTTCCCACCGTTTTCGCCCATCTCAAATTCACTATTTGAAGAAGTTATATCGCTAGTTTTCCAGGAGATCCAAGCCTTAACTTTATTGATCAAATCCAGTAACGAGCTATCGGGTATTCCCATAGAACAGCAACTACCCAACAGACAGAGGCACCTCCTCAATCCGAAAACTCTTATCAGTTTGTTATTCCTAGCATCTAAAACTTGATAAAACTAATCAGGATCGTTGGCCTTAAAAAATAACCTTGATGAGCAGAAGAGAATTTACGAAACCCACAACAAAAAAGGGTGGGTACGATGAGTATCGAATTCAAATCAATTTGTTGATGAATTATATGTTTGTTAGAAAAAGTTCACAGGAATCAGATCATATACAACAAAAAGGGTATCAGATCACGATAAGGTTAAACAAAAATAAGGAACTCAACCACGACTTTTGCCCTAAAATCTTTTATTTTTCATATTTTTCAAACCCAACAGTCAAAACCCAGCACGTATATGAGATGTATGTTTATGAATAAGGAATTGGGATTTAGAGAACAAAGAGGATGAGAATGAAGAGGAGAAATAGGAAGTGTACGGAAATAGAGTTATGGGCGCAAATCTCCATAGACAGCTCAGAGGTCATCTTCTTCGTTTTCTTGAAATACTTTTCCCTCTTTACCGGCAACAATGCTTTCACTTTCCAAACCCAAAAGCTGAAATATATTATTGCAGCTAAACATGAATGTATTTATTTAATGTATGTATATATATATGTATTTGTGTGTCTCACTCTTTCTCTCTCTAACTTTACCTTTCTCTCCTGCACTGTTAATGGTGCCTCGCTCTTTGTCCCTCTGTAGGGTTTTATTTTAGTAGAATTTGTGTTTCTCTCTCTTCAGGCATTGGTCAGCTTTTACTTTAATTTATTCTGAGGTTTTTTTTATTAATTCCAATTTACCAAGGAATTCATAATATATTTGTCAAAAAGTTTCATAGCTATCCAAACAAAATTATTAGTAATAAATCACATGTATACCAAAAAAAAAAAGTGTTTCCATCTTAATATTGCAATACTAATTTGAACAAATTCTTGAAATATTTGCTCAGTAAAACAAGAAATATCCTTGCAATAAATGTTTTTTGATCCTTTTTTTATTAGTTGCAAATGATTAATTTTTTCAATCTTCTCTTGGGATATAATTTCCTTCTTATTATTCTCACTATATTATTAAGTTACATTATTATGGTAGATTTTGATTGTGTTTTTGATATATTTCCACATATGTTGTTACATAAAAAAAAATGGAGCAGTTCATTATTATTACGAGAGGCATTTACATTTAATAGTTCTATCGTTAGATTTTAAGCTTGTTATTTTTGTTAGATTCCGATAGTTGTTACATAAAAAAAAAAAAATGGAGCAGGTCATTATTATTACAAGAGGCATTTACATTTAATAGTTCTACCATTAGATCTTAACCTTGTTATTTTTGTTAGATTCCAATAGTGTGCAAGTATTTTTTCACTATAAAAATTAAAGCTTATGAAAATTTTAAATGATTTACGAAAGGCCCCTGCTGAAGATTCTAGTTACAAAGATACTATACAATACTCCCTTTGTATCTAAAAAAAAATAGGCTCAGCCTTTTTTTAAACTTACTAATATGTAGGCTTTTTTCTTTTTAGAAATTACGATAATTTTTTTATTAAAATATACTTTTTTAATGTCATATTTTTATATTTTTAAAAAAACCTCTTATTTAATGAGGTTATTTTCAAAAAATTAATGATAAATTAATTTTTTATATATTAATTAAATTTTATTAATCCAAATAAAAATTAAAACACCATACAATATTATGAATTGTTACTGGGAAGATGACCACCAATTATCATCGTCCTTATTATGTAAAATTACAATTAAATATATATTTTTTTTTAAAAAGGTTCTTCTCCACCTTTTTCTTCAACTATTGGCTAACTTTGACCTTAAACCAGATATTAATTAATTGGTTTATGGTTTTATTAATTTACGTGCATAGAGCTCAACCATTGGTCAGAAAGCGAGTAGGATACACGTAATTGTGCATTAAAGTACTTTTGTGCATAGTCATCTGCACTACTTTTGAATTAATTATTGAGGCATTTTTTTTTTAAATTATTTTTTAAAGTTTACCCACTCTCAACAATAGAGTGTGTAACTCACTTGGCTTAAGTATAAAGCAAGCGTGTACGCAGCCCACATGAGTGGGTTTTATCCGTTTCGGATCCGGCCTTTTTTTTTGTTATTTTTTCTTTTGTGGGGAAATTATTTTTCTACTTTGACCCAAATGGAAAAATTAAGAAAATAGATAATTCATCTTCTTTAAAAATTATTTTCCCTCAAGTTTAAGTAAATGTAAGAAAAAACATATGATGAATGTGAAACTATATGCATAATTAAAATATTGAAAAAGGGTACAAGAAAGAAATACGATATACAACAATTCATAGAGTTTCGGTAATAACTATGACTATTTGATAATAGTCAAAGCCACCATATACGCCATTTTTTCAAAAATTTTCCTTGACGTCTCTTCAGATTCGGTAAAAATATTACACCCTCAAGGAACGGTTAGTGTTCCGGATCCTAACCTATACCGTTCCCAAGTTGATTATCGGGTACTACTTGAAACCATTATATCTTGAGATTCTATACTCACAAACCAACTGCAATATCTTTCAAAATTATCCAAAACTTTCTTAAGAAAAATCGGGATTTTATAAACTACTACCAAAATTTTAATGATATAATACAAAATAAATTATCTAACTCAAATCCTTCGAAATGAAATTACAAGATGTTTATACAAATAATAACTC
>MKEJ01043313.1:0-10586 GCA_001753735.1 Embelia ribes | reverse complement strand
TGGCTCAAGGTTTTTCGCAAAGACTTGGGATTGACTATGAGGATACATATTCTCCCGTAATAGATGAAACTACTTTCCGATTTCTAATCCAATTAACAATCGCTGAATGGTTGGAAATGCGTTTTATGGACGTAATAACTGTATATTCATATGGATTATTGGATAGTGACATTTACATGAAAATTCCTGAAGGATTCAGATTGCCTGAAATAAAAAATAAAGTTTACAAAATTTCAAAGATCATTTTACGGATTAAAGCAATCAGGGCGCATATGGTACAATCGACTAGTTAAATACCTCTTAAAAGAGGATTTTGTTAATAGTCCGATATGTCCATGCATTTTTATCAAAAAGTCAAAATCCGGATTTGCTATTATCGCAATTTATGTTGATGATCGAAATGTTATTGGAACTTTTGAAGAGGTCACAAAGGCTTGTAACTACTTGAAAGAGGAATTTGAGATGAAAGATCTTGGATAAACAAAATATTTTCTCGTCTTACAAATTGAGCATTTGCCTACAGGAATACTTATTCATCAGTCTGCTTACATTGAAAAAGTTTTGAAGCAATTCTATATGGATAAAGTTCACCCACTAAGTTCTCCTATGGTTATTCATTCTTTAGATACGAAGAAAGATCTATTTCGGCTAAAAGAGGATGGAGAAAAATTACTTGGCCCATAAGGGTCATTTTTAAGTGCAATTGGTTCCTTAATGTATCTTGCAAATTGTACACAATCAGATATTGCTTTCTCTATCAACTTAACTAGCAAGATATAGCTCAGCACCTACTCGGAGGCATTGGAATGACATTAAACATATATTACGATATTTACGAGGAACCACTGGCCTTGGCCTATTTTACTCAAATAATTCAAAGGCACAACTGATTGGATATGCAAATGCCAGTTACTTATCTGATCATCACATTGGTAAGTCACAGGCTGGTTATGTTTTTACATATGGAGGCACTGCTATTTCATAGCGTTCTGTAAAACAAGCTTTGACTGCTATTTTGTCAAATCATTCAGAGATTCTTGCTAATTATGAAGCTAGTAGAGAATGTATTTGGTTGCGATTAATAATTCACTATACTCAAGATAAGGTTGGATTGAGTTCAACTAAGGGTTGTCCCACTTTATTATATGAAGAAAATGCAATTTGTATTGCACAAATTCGAGGTGACTATATAAAAGGAGGTAAAACCAAATATATTTCTTCCAAATTCTTTCATACTCATGATCTATAAAAGAATGGTAAAATAGATGTAAGACAAATCCGATCTAAAGAAAATCTAGCAGATTTATTTACAAAGTCACTTCCAATGACAATATTCAAGAAGTTGGTATATGATATTGGAATGTGACAATTCAACAAATTTTTTCACTAGGACAACTAATATTTATCAAGGGAAGACATAGTGGCCAAGGGGGAGTGTCATGATACATGTATGTCGTGATACATGTGGAAAGTTGTGGTATGAATCACGTTGACTGGCCACCGTAAATATGACCTCTTAGCTCAGTTTATTGAGAGAGAGCAAGAAAAATAAATTAGAAAAAAAGAAAGTTAATTGCAATTATCTTTTCATATATTGAAAAAGTTACATATTTTGTTTTGTGTATTAGGCCTGATCCACAAGTATTAATGAGTCGAACCACATATATCTTGGTGTTCATTTTTTTTCCAAGTAATATGGCCTTTTAACTCAATTTATTTTTGTGATTGATCCTTATGAGTATTGTTATAACAACACTGTGCTTTTTCTTGAAATAAATGTTATTTCAACATTTAGCATGGGAGGGCCTTGAAACTATCTATTGGTGTAGGGGAGAGTATGTTTATTTGATATCTCGATACTGCCACAGCCGTATGGTGAGAATCTGAAAAGTTGCACCTTGTTATTTATTTCAACGTGCAGAGCAGTTGCAGGCGATGCACGAGATGAAGCACAGTGGCTGTGCAACCAGTTGTTTGCGTAGAACTCTTGTAACCTTTTGTTATTTTTAGTCTCGAACTAATGAAAAGGAGAAACAAAAATGAAACTGAAAGAGCAAGGATAGCCTAGTAGCTAAGCCATGTACCCTTAAGGGTTTGTTTGGTAGCAGTTTTTTAATCAAATAAACCAGTTTATTTCTTTTTAAGAAGAAAATTGGATACTTCCAGTTTGAAACTTTCAGCTTATTTAGGCCAAAACAACAAATGAACTCAGATTAAAAGTTAAAAAATAAAAAACTGTCTAACTTTTAAGTCAAAAAATTAATATATTAGAACTTAGAAACTGCAATTAAACAGGTCGTACGTGTATTCTTAGTTAGTGTTCTTCTTCTACTGCTTCCAATAGCTACTCTTAATTAATCTTTGATTTCTGATACTCTTTCTGACCGGCCTCGGAAGTTTCCTAGTCACGCCAATGCCGTATATTTAAGATGCGAAAAGTTGTCCCTTGTTAGTTATTGTAAGATGTACAGTTTTTATTGGTCGGTATACCACATCAGCGGCTTACCAATCTGTCGTCGCATGGCGAGGAGGACAAATTACCCGAGGCATCACAACGGCTATGTTAAGACAGGAACAAACTCGACACTCTTTACCACACCCAATGGAAAGGACAAAGTAGCTTAAGGCATCAACATGAGCATCCATGTGAATGAAATACCAAAATCCCCATCTTTGTTAAATGGAAAATGTTTTACAAAAAAACATAAGCTGAAAAATATATATATATATAATAATAAATATTGTCTCACTCCTCATAGTTCTGACCACAATTCTATTCGGTTCCCTTTGTTTGATTGCAACACTAATAGTCCCCAAGTTTTGAGTTTGTTAGGACATTGAACGCGTTAGTGTAATACCAGTCGAGCATGAAAATGATAATGCTGAGCAAAACATGTATTTTTAATATTATAGAAAAATATGAAACGGACCAAATGTGCCACTCTTCTTAGACCTTGTGAACCAAATCCGTTACCTTTTGAAACTTAGGGTTTCAATTGAAACTATACCAACCAAACAGAATTTTTTCGAAAACTATAGGGACCATTCATGTAACTAATCCATACTCATTCGATAGGCATATATATGTATATGGTTGCTCCAAAGGGTCAACAATTCATATTGGTTTTGAAATTTATAAACTATGGATAGTAATAATATGAATGAGAAAATGAAGAGATCATACAAAGCACATGTATTGGTCCTCCCTTACCCTGCCCAAGGCCACATCAATCCTATGCTCCAATTTTGCAAGCGCTTGGTTGCCAAAGGCATCAAGGCCACCCTAGCCAACACCGTCGCCATCTCCAAAACCATGATCGCAGACCCCGGGAGCCCTATCGGGTTTGACACAATCTCTGATGGGTTTGACGAGTCCAGATTCTCCACCTCAGTCGCTGCAGATGACCCTGGAGCCTACCTGGATAGATTCAGGGTCGTCGGCTCAGAGACTCTGGCGAGCCTGATCCAGAGGCTCGATGACTCAGGCAACCCTGTCGATGCAGTGGTATACGATGGGTTCCTCCCGTGGGCCCTCGACGTGGCCAAGGAGTTTGGGCTCATCGGGGCCGTGTTTTTCACGCAATCCTGTGCTGTGAATGCTATATACTATTATGTATATAAAGGCTTTTTGCCACTGCCCCTTTCCGATTCGAGTGTCTTGCTTCCTGGGTTGCCACCGCTACAACCTTGGGAAACACCGTCTTTCGTGCATATATACGGGTCTTACCCGGGTTTCTATAACATGGTGACAAATCAATTCATGAATATCGAAAAAGCCGATTGGGTGTTGTTCAACGCGTTCTACGAATCGGAGAAAGAGGTCACCATCTTTTTATTTTCTATTTTAATCTAACCATATGAACTATACGTATCGTGTTATTTACTAGTATTCGTGCAACCATACAAATCTTCTCCTAAAATTTGCAAACTATCTTCGGTACATCTATTTCATTTGCAACCTTGCCGGATCAACGAGAAATGATACACTTACAAAAATCATATAAAAAAAATATAAAAGTATCCATACGGTTAGAATTAGATACTATGTGGTAATATTTTTTCTTTAAAATATATACGGAATTTAATTTTACTCATTTCTATTATGATAAGTTGATATATATGTATATAATTTTAATAATTTATATTATGATAATTTGATATATGTGTATATTATTTTAATAATTTCTACATGGTAAGTATTATTGTTTTAAATCCTAATTTTATGGGGTATATATTAAGCAATTATGCAGACAAATATTATGATTAGAGTGAAATTAGTTGGAGAAAATAACTTTTATATATATAAAGAGATATGATCAACCCTTGTACAATTTGTCTTTTTGTTTTTATTTTATTTTATCTTTTGGTGTTTGTTCAATTGGATTAGATAATAGTCTTTTTCCAAGATCAATTCTAGATATATTATTTATAGGTCCACCCAAAACATATCATCATATATAAATACAATATGTAATTTTCTGCTTTACCAAATAAAAATCCATGGGATATGTTATTTTTCTTAATTAAAGATAGATTCAGCTTAAACTTGCACTTTGCATCAGCTCCAAATAAAGAATCATTATTTTATAAAATAAAAGTTTCCTTCTCACCCCACTAATCACATAATGTTTAGAAGCCGATCGTACCAAAGGCAATATTTTTATTAATGACTATTTTTATACTTTTAACATTATTCTCACCTACAAGCTAAGCAGCACCTAATTCCCTCTTTTTCATTATTCCTTTCAAATAATAAATAATATAACGCTTCTTTTCCTAATAACTTAAAATTTTAGACAATATGCCTGCAAATCACCTAATGTGGAATTAGAATTGGTTGAAATCATGAATTCAAGTGTCATTGAATACCCAATTAAAAAACTGAATTGCAGTTGTTGGCTCAAACGTATGACATAAGTAGAGGGGGGCGTGTTGAAATAATAAATATTATAATGCATTCCTCTCTAATAATTTAAGCTTTTAGATAAGATGGTTGCACATAACCTAACAAATTTCATCGAATCTTATGGAGGTCATGCTCGTTCGTTACTAGGTTGGTTTATAAGTTATTCGGAGCAGTTTTGTACTTAAACATGAACAAACTTAACAAGCTAGTTCTACTAAAAGCTCAAGTTGTTACGCAAGGCACTTTTAGTCTCTGACATACCATGGTACAAAATTATGTTTTCATTAGGTGGTAGATGCGATGAAGAAACTATGGAAAGTGAGAACAATAGGCCCAACACTGCCATCAATGTACTTGGACAAACGTCTCGAGGATGATAAAGACTATGGGGTGAACCTCTACGAGCCCAACTCCACCCCCTGCATGACCTGGCTCAACAGCAAACCGCCAAGCTCCGTCATCTACGTATCCTACGGAAGCTTCGCGGAAGTCCAAGCAGAGCAGATGGAAGAAGTGGCTCACTGCTTGATGGACATCGACTACAACTTCTTGTGGGTCGTGAGGGCTTCCGAAGAAGCCAAGCTCCCCGCGTTCATAAACAAAACATCCGAAAAGGGCTTGGTGGTGACATGGAGCCCACAGCTAGAGGTTCTGTCTAGCAAGTCGATAGGGTGTTTCGTGACACACTGCGGATTAAACTCGGTGTTGGAGGCATTGTGTTTGGGGGTGGCGATTGTTGCGGTTCCGCTTTGGACGGACCAAACAACGAATGCAAAGTACGTGGAGGACGTTTGGGGGGTCGGGGTGAGGGCTAGGAAGGATGGGAATGGGATTGTGAGGAGAGAGATGTTGGGAGAGAGTATAAGAGAGGTTATGAGGGGAGAGAGGAGAGATGAGATTGTGAATAATTTGGTGAAGTGGAAGAAGTTGGCTAGAGAGGCTATTGATGAAGGTGGGAGCTCTGATAAGAATATTGATGAATTTGTAGCTGCATTGGCTGGTTACTAGCTTCTTGTTTTTCCTATTTTCATGTTATTGTTCAAGAATATGTGCATGGTTACAATAAAAGGTTGGTTGTTTATCGAAAGAGAGAGAGAGTAAAAAACTAATGCAAGGTTGGTGATCATGAGTTTACTTTCTCATTTGATTGCTACACTATGGCATTGTTTAGTAGTAACTTTTCGGTTTTTTAGTTATAATTTTTAAGTTAGAGTGTTTTTTTTTTTTAATTTTCTGCATGAATAAATTAGATGTTTTAATCTGACTGCAAATAATTTTTTTCACAGATAGAAAAAAAAGGTAATTTTTTTTTGGCGCAAAAGCCGCAAGGAAACGAGCATATTGGACAAAAGGGATTTGTGTTGCTTCTACTTCATGTTAGAATTTTCTAAAAAAGATTATGAGATGTGGCGTGGCATTGTTGTAATTGGACGGCACTATATTGGGTGATCCGTTAGTTATCATGCAAAATAGCAAAATAGAGAGTAACTTGCGCGATGCATGGATTGCGTATATTATTTTTTGTATTAACATTATTTTTAATTTTTTATAATCTTAATTTTCTTAAAATTTCATCAGCATTTGATATGACATTTTTTTCCCCAAGTTGTCTTATAGTTTTTTAAAGAAATTTAGGTTTAATAGATTCTACTACGATATTATTTTTTTTTTAAATTAGTATCTATTAGGTTATATTTAAATATGTGGGTAATATAAATATCTCGTTCATTGGCGTCGTTTCATTTTCCACGCACTTTTCTCATGTGAAAAAAAGAGCCGATAGTCTTGTTCCTTACCCCATGTGGGTCATTTTCTCCTATAGGTGTGTTGTCATTCGTATTCTTCTTCTAGATCAAATTGAGGGGTGAAGAAGAAACAATTTGGGACTTTTGCTTAGGAAGTCCTAGGCGACTTCTAGCATCTTTTTAGATACGGTAGTCAACAAACTTTAATATAAAATTAATGACTTTGTCCGTATGTAGACGTGAATGATACGTTTTGAATGTGATGTGTTTGTGTAATAGAATTGGACGTGGTGGAGGCGTCTTATAGGCATAGAATATACATAGACAAATTGACGTGAATTGATACATCACATAAGTGTAGTATAAGCATAGATGAATGGACGTGAATCGATACGTCATATAAGGGTTGATATGCGTAGGTGAATTAGACGTGATTGATTCGTCACATAGGCATAGAATGAACATGAAATTCTTTATGTGTGAAGTTTAATATCATGTTTATAACATTGTTATTATCATGTTAAAATGTATGGATTATAACATGTTAATTGCATAGATAAAGGCATTACATTGCATTCATGTAACGTAGAGTGGAATTGCATTGGCATGGAATTTTTGAAAGGGAATTGATTAATGACTTAAAATGTGTAAGGTGTTTTCCATTCATTTTTTGGGGACATAAAAGTATCTATTATAAAATGCGTGGATTTTAGTAATGAGGCCATATAGCTTTACTATGAAAGATGGGAAATCAGATCTGGGATTATTTTATTGATCATGTCACCAGCAGATAATGATCAATGAAGGCTCAGTTGTATCACCAGTGGGTGGCAACCATAATGATTTATGAAAGCGTAGTGATATTAGTCCCAATAAAAATATTTTAAAGTATTGGCATGGTAAAGTGGATAGGCGTACATTGCTTTTAAGATCTTAATTACATTTATGTTCATAAAATTATTATGCGTTGACATGCATTCATTCACAATACATATAGCCTAGTCTCTCTTTTATCATAGAGTTACTTGGCTAGCCGTACATTTCTTTTCAATTTTCTTTGGATATATGTGTGGTTTTGTAGGTGCGGAAGCAGGCGTAAAGTATCAGTAGATGCTAAGATGTTATTTTACATATTTTTTTTACACATATATTAGAGCAGAAATATGTATTTTATTTTGTAGCATACTCTGATAGTGTTGAAGCATGGGCGAATGTATAGATAGGTTCTCACTCCTGTATGAGATATGCGAACCTATGCATACATTCTATTTGTTTTATTTTTAACAAACATATAACTTGTAGTGATGTATAAATAAACATGCATATTTACTTTTTATTCAACGTTGTATATATATATATATATTTTTTGGAGTTGGCGCTGGCCTTCATCCTTTATTTTTAGCGTAGTTCCTTATTTAAATGTTATTGTTGATCATGTTATAGAATATGCATAGTATCATCATGTAGTGGTGAATAGAGGCGATGTAAATGGCATAAATAGTCATTTTATTTTCCTTCTTTTCGTTCTTTTCTTTTTTTCTTTTCTTTTTCTTTATAAACTCACGTCCCCGTGTTTCTCACGATTCGGGGTATGACAGGTTCGTATCAGAGCTAACCAGATACATAAACCTTGGTGGCTTGCGGGTAAGAGGTTTTGGCGAGGTAAGAACATAAGAATGCATAAGAATTATTTGCTTAGTACTTGTTTGCTAGTGTGGTATAATGTGTGATAGTTTGTGTTGGAGTTGATACTATCACTACATAATAAAGCTGACTCTTTGTCCTTCTTGCATTGGTTGTCGACGTGAAGCCTAGAGATGGTGCTAGGGCGTGGAAATCGCAGAGGAGGTCAAGGTGGAGGAAGGGGTCTGAATGTGCGTAATCTGGGCAGTAGAGTGGGAATTCGTAACGAGGAAGAGTTGCGTCTAAGGCACACTCATGCACAAGAGGTAGAAATTCGGAAAGCCAAAAATATTCTACGTGGAAGAAACGAGAAGTATTGATGGAAAGCTTGGTGAATTCCGTAAAAGAGGCTTCCTTGTCTCAACCTTAAGTCCATCCAAGTACACATTCGATACAGGGTCTCAGTGATGCAGGGGAATCTTCGGGAGTACTTCAAGCATTGGAAGTCATTTTGAACCATGTGACTAGGGGTTCAAGAGAAAGTGGGGAAAGTGTTGAGACTCGGATGTTCTCTGCACATAAGCAATTTGGCGTTATGGATCCGCCAATCTTTTTGGGAGATGGCGAAGCCATTCTAGCGAAGGAGTAGATGATGGATGTGGAGAGAATTTTCAAATCTCTCCATATGGTTGATAATGACTTACTGATGGCGATTGCACCATTTTACTTACGGGACAAGGCGGCTTGGTGGTGGCATAACAAAGAGGAAGTGAATGGATTGGAAGGTATTATGTGGTCAACTTTTCAAGAGTTGTTCTTGGAGAAGTTTTTCTCTAAAATGCATTGCATAAGAAAGCGGGAAGAGTTCTTAAATCTTGTTAAGGAATTATCAGATGTTATTTTCCGATCTATCACAAATATGCGCCCAAACTTGTGATGACAGAAAAGTTGCGTAGCCGTCATTTCAAGAACAGATTACGTCCTTCCATTCAGACATATATGATGTTAGGGCTCCCAGACACGTTTAAGAAGTGCGTTGATGTAGTAATGAAGGTGGAATATAGCTTGGTGTATAAGCAACAATCAAAGACTTCTCATTTTACTCGACCTTCTAGCCAGCCTTCAAGTTGACAATCTCATTTTGTTTAGGGCCCGAATAGAGGTTCGCCCATGTTAGTGGTAGTGGTGGCAAAAAAGGTCACAGGGCGATTTTTCTACTTTCTTATGGGCGTTCTCAGCCTGTCTTCTCTTCTTTCGACTCTACTATATGAGACTCTGGTTGATTCCATTGTAGCCATCAGGGCTATATTGCTCATGATTGCACGTTTCCCGTAACATGTTGATGTGTAGGTTGGAGTCTTATGTCAAGGCAGTATGCCCGTTAGTTACTTGTTTTTTGTGTGGCCAGTAGGGACACATATAGTTCTCTTGTCCAAAGGGTTTTGTTGTTCCTACTGCACTTCAATAGTAGCAACCCTCGTCTTCTAGTATGGCTCCAAGGCCACTACTGATTGTGCCTTCTTCATCTTGAAGTCATAATACGGGTGTACAACATGGAGGTTATCAGGGTGGAACTAGATGGGTGGATTTCAAGAGGTTCAATACTTGCAGGTCCGTGCTTATGCTATTTCTTAGATGCCTTAGGCTCAAGATATTGTTGAGCCATCCGTTGTTCGAGTTATTGTACCATTTCTTTCTATATAAACACAATATCACGTTTGTTTATTTCTTTACATTTTGCATTGACGTTGGGTTTGCCTATGAAGTCATTAGATTCTCCGATGTATGTTAATACGCTAGGGGATAATGCTTATTGTATTGATCGTTTTTGTTGGGCATGTAAGATTTCACTAGCAGATCATATTTTTGAATATGATTTTGTTATGTTTGGCATGCTAGGGTTTGATATCATTTTGGAGATAGATTGGTTGACAGCCTTTTGATGTAGTGGTTGATTGCGGAAGGCGTAGGGCGATGATGAAGACTCCGGTCAGAGTCAGTGTTTCTTTCCAGGGTGGGTGTGACCATATGATTTCTTATTCGCAATGTGCTTTGACTAGATTCTCTATGATGATAGCTAATCTTTATTTTGTGGAGGAGGAAGTTTCGTGGGTTAAGTATTTGTAGGTCGTTTCCACATTCTTGGATGTGCTTCTGGATGATCTTAGTAGACTACCTTCTGAGTGTGAGGTTGAGTTTGCTATTGAATTGATGATGGGGACTAGTGCTATTTTTGTTATGCCGTACTATTTGGCTCCAATAGAGTTGGAGGAGTGGCGAAAGCAGATTATCGACATAGAAAGGAAGGGGTC
>MKEJ01043308.1:0-15940 GCA_001753735.1 Embelia ribes | reverse complement strand
ACTCATAGTTTATATTGGAGAAATTTAAAATTTTAAATGAAAACCTATGCACTGAAAAATCTCTTAAACTGTTTCTTGTTATTCTTGTATAACATAAGAACCAATTAAGACAAATAGAAGAAAGAACCATAACTACTCGAAGTACTATAATCATATGATTTATCAGTCAAACCTGATGTGAAAACTAACATTCTTATTGGATTCCGATGTTCGATTAAGCAAGAGTTATTTTCAACCGAAACTTTATATTTTTCGTATCCGATTTGGCAAAGTTATAAGTGCAGTGCTAAAACTTTATAGGGATGTCACCAATCTTGAGATTGCTCCAGCACGAGCACACTTAATTTTAGAGTTCCAACTAACTGAACTCCTGCACGGATTTAAAACGCATTATTTTTAGTAGATTCACATTACTTATATAGCATATTCCCATTCGTCACTTGGGCGATGTGAGACTGAGTGGTTGCCTCCCCTCGATGATGTGATAGCTCGCCCAATATGGTAGTCTGCTAACGTACCAGCTCAACAGCATGTTGCGCCCGCTTACAGATATTTGTCCAACACATGTCAACCCACACATAGCCAGGGTACTACATTTATTATTAATTTTTTTTATATCTTTGTCCATTGTTGTACACATTTATTAATAATTGCTCTTGAAATCGATTAATTCGAAGAGATTTAACAAGTTCGAAGGTAAAAAATGACTAATATTTTGATGGAAAGGTAAACTTTTGTCAAAAGAAATTACTATTTCTCTTCTTGCAGTCTTATTCTATATATTAAAACTTAAGGTGAATATAGACATGACATACGTCTAGCTTCTCTTACTATATCGAAAAAGCCACCACGTGCAATGCATATATTCTTTTTCTAGTTTATACAAAAGTAAAACTCAATTATTTCACCAGAAACCGTACAAAAACTCATGTTGAAAAGCCATTATCAGTTATAAATTTTTTAACTAACCTAACTATTTGTTCAAAAGTATGAACTGCTCAAAGTATTTCATATACTATTTATTACAAGAATGCCCTTTACCTTATAATGTTATAACAAAAGCTATTATGCCCAAAATTATATTTAATTAATCTTAACTTAATTTTTTTATTAAGAGATAATATTATATCTTTAGAGATTTAAGTTGATGATTATTAAATTAATAAAATATAGATTTAAATAAATTATAATAATACGAAACATATTTTTAAAAGATAATACTGTTTTATCTTTAAATATTTAAGTTAACAATTATTAAATTAATAGAAGATAAATCTAAATATATTAAAATAATGCGAAGTATATTTAATACTTATTTAATAATCTCACCCACAGTATTATCTTCATGTATATTTGAGATACGTTAATTATGATATAATCAAACTCTAAGTTTTATGTAAAAATCCACGCCTATAGAATTTGGAGAGTTTCAATTGATTTATACATAACAATGAATTAAAGATATTTATAAGCACAAAAATTATAAATTTAATCTTATTTCTAAGGTTACTTGACCAAGATGTCAACTAATTTTTCTTATACATTTATATAGCCAACATGAATAATATCGAGACAATTCTTATTATTCAAGAGAATAAGTATGGAGAAATCTCATTTTATTTTTCAGTAATTAATTTTTCTAAACTAGTTTTTATTACATATCTAAAAAAACAAAAAGCATTGTTATGGTCATACTCAATTCAAAGGACACACATTACATGACCGAAATCGATTCTTTGATCTCAATATAATTTATATAAATACATATAATATTTGATTCATGTATATTCTAATTAAGCAATAAATTTTTGTTTGCAATAAAGTTTGTCTTATAATATATATTTAAGATAATTTTTTTCTTATATTAAATAAAATAAGAAAACAATGATCTATTCTATATACTAGGGTGTAAACGAGCCGAGTCGGATTGAGTAGTAAGCTAATCGAGTATTACTCATTCTGCCTACTTGCTACTCATACCCGACTCGTGCTCGAGTACTTTATTATGCTCGAACTCGATTTGATAAAGAAATCTAATACTCGAAACCGACTCGGTTCGTGTTCGATAATTGATTTTTTATTTTTTATTTTTTTAGCAATAAGAAATAGCAAAAAGAATAGTTTTTTTGCAACTATCACTTACAAAATCATAAGTTCTATTTCATTACAACTAATTTGTCAAAAAATAAAAATGAAAAATAAAAAATCTTCATATATATAGGTATTTAATTTCTTTGCAACTAAAGTTATTTTAGTTATAACTTTCAAAAAAAAAAAAACAAAAACAAAAACAAACAGTTAGTTTAGTTATAATTTTACACTATTTTTGTCAATAAAGGAGACAATATAGCTTTTTCTTACACCTATTTCTTTTATATATATATATATATATATATTTTATAAAGTAGCTCTATTAATATCTTTAACTAGATGAAAGTTTTGATCTATATAAAAAGGTTGATCTATTAAACTATGAATAGAATAAAAATAAATCAATTTATTGAGGAAAAAAAATAGAGTTTTAACATAACTTCGACCTTCACTACTGCCATAGATAGAGTTTTGCTTGGATCCGACATAATCTTATGGCAAATCAGAGCTTGGATATGTTCTTAGAGACTCCAATGCTATATTTTGGGGTTGAGCCTTTGAGATGTAACTATTGAGAACTGAGCAATTGAAAAATCATGCCTCATGCGTAATATAAATGAGAGTAATTTTAAGTGTAATCGAGAAACGAAAAGTCGTGGGTAATATATACACATGTTATATTGACATGGTCACATAATATTGCTATATGAAAATATTAAAAAAAAACAAATAGTTTAGTGGTTAGCTATTCTTCTATATCTTGTGTACAAGGTTCAAATTCTTGGACAAAAAAAAAAAATATATTTAATATATAAGATAAAGATATAATTCAGTTACTTGCGAGTTAGCAAGTCGAGTATCTCACTCTTTGGGTATATAAAATACTCGAGCCCGACTTGTTTAGCAAATAATTCGAAAGGACAATCCGAGTAATTATCGAGTTGAGCTCGACTTGTTTAATGAACAATCCAAAAGTTTAATTCGAGTAATTATCGAGTCAAGCTCGAGTTACTCGCGAGTTGCCTGGCTCATTTTCACCCCTACTATATACACAATATTGTTTAAGTAATTTTTTTTTATTTTTTGTATAATCAGTAAATAGTAGAATATGATAGTAAAAATATATATTGTGATTTATTTTACATTCATCTATATATAATAGTGTTGCATTCCATTCGATAGCAATTATAATATTTTAATTTTTAATAATAAATATCATAAATAATTTTTTAATTTTTATTCTTATATTAGTATATAATATTTTTATTAAATAATATTTTTTTTTTTATAAATACACATGCATAGAACTTCTCCTAATTCAATTAAATGATCCATGTTGACGTCATTAAAAAATAGACTGTTATGATTAATTTTTTTATAAAATTATTGTTACTCTTTTCTCCTTTCTCTCTCTCTAAACCTGAAGCTACTGACCTCATCCTCCATCGTCGCCTCCACCGTCGGTGAAACAATCCTCTGCCATCGGTAAATGTATATATATATATATATATATATATTTATTATTATTAAACAACTATTTAAATTAATTAATGTTTAAAATGTTCGGGGCAAACAGTGCTCCACTAATTCAAGGGCAGTACTGTAGCACAATTCCCTAATTTAGAATCCGTGAACAGTGTTAAATATGCTGCTGGGGCCTTTATTTTGCTCCCCAATATTTAATTTGAAGCTCCCTATTCGACTGCAGGATGGAGTCGTCCTTGCCACTAGGGTTTAAGGAGGAGGACGACGTCGTTTTCGGCAGTGGAAACGGCCGCTCGTCGTCGTCGTCATCATCATCAGTGTGCGGGTACAAATTGGTGCCATGGATTAGCTGGGACGAGTGGGATAGAGTGAGAGTGTCTCTCTTCTCTTCCTCTCCCACTTCCATCTCCTCTGCTCTCAATAGGGTAAGGCCGCTTATGCTTTTTTCCCTTACAACTTGTAGCTTAAGGATTTTTATGAACTTAAAAACACGTCCCTTTTTATTATAAATAAATAAAATAGCGGGGCTTTGAAAAATTGGTTGCAAATAAACTAGTTTATTTCTGTCCAAGAGAAGAGCTGATGCATGTAGCTTAAAAATTTTAGCTTATTTAGGTTAAAACAATAGGTAAGATTGACTAAGAAGTTGAACAACCGTTGTTAAGCTTTTGAGTGAAAAAATTGAAAAACTGGAGCTTAAAGTTGTAGGCAAACAAGCCCATAAGTGGAATATATTATTAGGCCATGCAATTTGGGGGGAAATGATTCACTAAACAAGATGATTCATTAAACAAAGCAATATCTGATTGCAGGGTCGAAGGATGTCGAATGCTACTCTTACTGGTGGTGCCGTTTCTTTCAAGAAGAATAGAGCAAACAAAATAGTAATTAATTAATAGTAATTCTTATTCATCGTATATGGATATATTGGATTTAGCACACGCTATGCAAGCAAGCCGACACAAGATCCAATGATTGTCACAAGTTAAATACGTTTGTTGCAAGTAAAATTATCCTGTAATCCCTCAAAACCTATATGGAAACAACCACGAATTACGACCAATTGAACTTAGCAAATTTCACCTTTAATAAAAGTTCAACAAATTTATTTTTGCACCCTATATTCTATTAAGATTATTAACAAGGTCCATCATTGTAAAGGTCATAGGCTTTATTGTTCTTTAATAGTACGAGTTTTATAAATGGCTTTCGTTGCCATTGAGTACCGAAAACCTCACCCAAAACATCTACCTCGGCCAAGACCCTTCCAAGGTTTTGGCCAGTTGTGTGTTTTGAATGGTAGGGGATGCTATTCTCCTATCTAACTGACCTGATCGTCGCTCTTCAAAGTGTCAACTTATGAACATCGTACACAACAATACAATAAGCTCCGAGCTCCCGTATGGTAGTGTTTCTTATGAAGAAGATGTAACGACCATTCGGCCGAACATAACATTACTATGCCCCCAAGTCCTTCTCGTTCCTGAAAAATTACGTTACATCCTAACATGTATCGCGCATACCTAAATATAGTCGAACCTAAGCCGTATGTCCCGGATTTCAATAAAGCTTTCGAACATTTTTTGCCACATGTCGGTGTAAAGTCAGTGTTGGATGAACTCCAAAAGGCCTTGAAGATTCCCGAGATTTGTATGGAAGCTTCTAGAATGACCTTGAACAGGTTCGGGAATACTTTTAGTAGTTCTACATGGCATGAACTTGTCTACATCAAGGCTAAGAAAAGAATCAAGAAGGGTGATCGTGTGTGTCAAATGGCATTTGGATTGGGCTTCAAATGTTTTAGTGTGGTTTGGCGTGCAATCGAACCGTTGATTGTGAAGAGATAATCCCGAGGAGCGATGGGATTGATAAGTTTCTGGTAGACGTTAGTAAAATCAAATCGAATAAACTAATAATCTTTAACAGTCCTACTGGACCGAAATAACAAGGCTATCTTTTGTTTGCCAAAATTCATTTATCTTAATTCTAATCACAAGTATAATGCTCAATCGAAATGGTGAGTACAAGTTCCTTCATTATTTTCTGTTTTAGTATTTTTGTAATATGAATCCGTTGGTCGTAAGCAAGTTGTGTCCGTAACAAAATTAATGCTAATTTGTGTGAACGCATGGGTTGGGCCGATCCGATCATGTCCTAAATTTTTCATGCTTGACTCATTTAATTGATGAGTTTTATTCATTTGTTCGGACTCGACTATTTAATAATAAACGAGTTTGAACCAAGCCAATTGCTTAATAGTCAAGTTTCGAATTTGGTCATGAAAGATTCAGTGTTTTTAAATCTCCATCCATCACTTATTAACTGACATATATATGACATATCAATCATTTGCACTTTACATAACTTTTTTCAGATTAATTTTTCAGGAGAGCAGAAATTTTTAGCTGTTTTACATCTGCTAAAGTAATTTGAAAATGATTAGGAAAGTGTTGCAATTTTAAGAAAAATAGTAGATGCGGTACGCAATTCGTGTGAATTTTATAAAAATGACCGAATGAGCTAATTAAAGTAAAATGTGTTAAATATTATATGTCTAAAAATATTTATTTGGACACAAGATTTGTAATTACAAATTTTTAATTTAGGCAAATAAAAGATAATTTTTTTTTATTATGTTTATTTTCAAAGTATGAAAGAAACAAATTATGCAAACGGATTGGTTTTGAGTTTAAACTAGTTGAATAGAAAAATAAAATTATTGCTATAAACAAAAATTTAATACTAATTGGTAAAAATATTTGGAAGAGAATAAGAAAATTATTGGTAATTTATCAAAATTAATCTTAATTAGACAAGAAAAATTTTAAATATGTTAAAATTTTGTCGAAACATAAATTCAAATCTTTTCTTCTATTGTAATTATGAAAATCAGAGAACAAACTGACAAGGCTAACTTTATAAAGATATGTCATTAGCACAGAACTTTAGACTCACCCCTCACCGTAGTCTAGATGAAAAAACCAAGGTAAAATTCCCCCATAAAGCCAACTATTGTCCTATAAAAGCTCAAAGTAGAATCTCTCTTTGCTCATACCATCCAAAGCTTTTATTTCTCTCTTTGTTATGCCACCATGATATCCTACTCATATGCACTATTCATATTCTTTACCCAATCAATTTTCTTTACCTATAATCTCGTTTGGAAGCCTTCTCGCAAAGTCTTCTTATTAGATTTTGCATGTTACAAGGCCACAATCAATCAAGCCATAACCAAGGAGGGGATTATTAACATAATGAAGCTTCACGGTGATTGCAGCAAAGAAAAATTACAGTTCATCCCGAAAATGATCCAGAAATCTGGATTAGGAAAATCCACCTATTTGCCCTCGTCTAACTTTAAAGACCCCATGGATTACGGTCATCTTTGGGGTGGTGGATGAGGTACTTGCAAAGACGAAAGTGAAACGTGAAGATATAGGGATATTAGTGGTCAGTTGTTGTGTTTTTAGTACGATACCTTCTCTTTCAAGCATGGTTGTGAATAGATACAACCTTAGAGACAATATTGCAAGCCATAATCTCAGTGGCATGGGTTGTACAACTAGTCTCTTAGCAATTACCCTTGCCAAACAACTGCTTCAAGTTGAAATATACATGTGTATATATTCTTTGTGTTTGTGTGATTTAACTTAAATAAAATTGGATTTATAACTATGTGCAATTATTATTAAACTTTAAAGGAAAATACAACCTTGTTATGAGAGTAGAGAAATCATATTGACTCCTATCCTCGGTTACGACAATATAATTTGCACATGTTTTATGAGATGTTCTATTTTCTTATGTAGGTGCATTATAACACCTATGCTTTAGTAGCGAGTACAAAGAGCATCACCCAACAATTTTATCCCGGGAATGATCTATCCAAAGTTCTGCTCAACATTGCAATCCGATTAGGTGGGGCTGCTATTCTCCTATCCAATCGACCATCTGATCATGGCACATCAAAGTATCAGCTGATTCACAAAGTGCATAATAACACAAGCAGCTCCGACTTGTCACACGGTGGCATTTTTCACGAAGAGGATCGAGAGGGATATCCACGTGTTACCATCACAACAGATCTACTGACTGCTGCACTAATGACCATTAAAACAAATATATCATCATTAGGTCCCCTGGTCCTCCCCACATCTGAAAAAGTATGCTATATTTTCGAATATATCTCAATATACCTCTAGATGGTTGAATCCAAGCCACCAATTCTTGATTTCAAGAAAGCTTTTGTTCATTTTTTGCTACATGTCAAACCAGTGTTGGATTCATTGCAGAAGACCTTGAAGCTGCCTGATGTTTATATGGAAGTTTCTAGAATGACCTTATATAGGTTCGGGAATACTTTCTAGTACTTATATATGGTACGAACTAGCCTATATCGAGGCAAAATAGAAAATGAAGAAAGACGATCGTGTGTGGCAAATGGCATTCGGATCAGGGTTTAAATGTTATAGTCTGGTTTGGCATGTAATCAGAACCGTTGACCACGAGGAGATGAACCCATGGAACAACGAGATTGATGAATTCCCTGTGGACCTCAGTAAAATCGGATACTACACTTTTTAACAAACCACTGTGACATAAAATACAAGACTAGGAGATAAATCATGCTCATACTGATTAGTTGGTTGTTCCCTTTTTTGGTTTCAAATGTTGTCATATCGAACAATGTTTCAGCGGCATTTAACTGGGTAATGTCAGCTACAAAATGTTACCATATATATTTTCTTTCTTTCCCAGTAAAGTATTTTCAGAAATGTGAATATCGAAACAAGTGAACACATAAGTTCTAGTTAGCTCTTACTCAATCCAAACACACCAAGTCAGATGTAACCACATAATATCTACAACAAACTGGATACGCCTTTGGTTGTTAAGTCGTATATTTACGAAATATACTTACGCTACTTAGTTTGTCAAGCGTAAGAAATGACTAACAATTGCCCACAATACTTGCCCCCAGAAGTATTAGTATCCCAAAACTACAATAACGCTTATGATCAAAATATCAATCTAAATCAAATATTTCATTCAATTTCAACAAAATACTTTAGTCCCCCGATACATTTTGTATACATGGCTCGAGTAAGCGAATATAGCTTGACCTCCTCCCATGTATGTTCGTTATATAAATCAAATCTTTGTTCATTGTTCCGCACGGGAAAAAAATGTTGATGGGAAAAAAATCAGAGAAGCTAAAATAAGGGCATTAAATTTAACGTGGTTATGCCAATTGTGCCTACAATTACGGAGATGAAATAAAATTTTATAAAATATCACTCAAAAAATAATACAAAATTCTCATACAATTTTTGTCACTTAAATCACAACTCTCACAACTTATTTTCTCTTTTTTCTGCTGCTTTTGGTGTGATTTGTTGCTTCAAACTTGCACCTATTTATATGCTAAGTTAGGCATAAATCATATCATCCTTACGCAATATGAAACCATGCATTTCACCAACAAGGTGTGGATTTTAAGCTTCATTAATGGTCACATTACACCAACAAAAAAGGCCAGTATACTTCCTCAACAAATATACTTCGAAATTAAATGAGAAAAATAGTGTGAATGTCTTCCTCAACAATTTCTTCAAAATACTGAAATATTCATATTATCATATAATAAAGCAGTATGTTTTACCTTAATTTTAATTAGAGTTTCAAATTTTGGTGGGAAAAAAATACTATTTTAACAGAAGATTTTGAACATTGGATTTTCTCACCAAAAAATTATTGTAGCAATTTTTATAAGATTTCCACAAAGATACGAAGAAAATGCTCTTCCATCATAACAAATTGGCAAGGATTTGTTGCATTCAAGATACTTTTAAACAAACTAAATCGAGTAATATCAAAAACACAAGAAATATTAAAGAAAAAGATGAAAATTATAGCACCTGAAATATTATAAACAGTTTAGTACTCGAGATAGTCGAAACACCATAAATCCAAAATTTTTGTTTTCTTCTCTTACATAATAACAGACTGGATTAACTCAGAACGCAGGGATTGAGATTAATCCAAATCTTGCCAGATTAATGTAACCTCGTTTCTCCATCACATTTCAAACATTAAACACACCAATTTTTGTATAAAATTTATTAAAAAAGGGAACAAATCCAACGGTCTAAAAAATTTGTAGAATTTTTTGTAAAATCATTTATCCCTTGATCCGTTCCCATTAAAAAAACTATAACAATAATTATATATTATATAATAAAAAATAATATTTTTTAAAATGTTAATTAGGGTTTCATAATTTTTCTTAAAAAATAATAAAATAGTAAATTTTCTCATTTAGAAATCTACCGTAGCATTTTTTTAAAAAAATTGAAAAACATTAAAACACCAGTGCCACACATTTCTCCATATCTTGTTCTCACTAGCCGTGTATAATTCGGATGAAGGCTGTATGATAATATTCAAAAAACGGATGAAAAATTGTAAGTTATTCTATTTTCCGCATTAATGAAATCTACAAGTGATAGTACGAAGAAAGAGAATCAAAGAAGAGAAGAGTGATGCGCACTATTGAAGAGAGATAAAGTATAGGGAAATGCACAAACAAATTGACATTTTTACCATCATACTAACCAATTGAATAAAAAATTTGTTTGAACATATATGAAATTTATGAAAAGATGAAAGGATACTTTTGGCAACGGCTAAATTTGACACAACTTCATTTACTCACTCATATGCCTTTATTTATAAATACATATTTGAAAAATCGAATGAACAAAAAGTATAATTTAGAAATACTTGTGGGAATACACTGAAATATATATGTACTCCTAATATATTCCGTCATCCAAAAACAAAAACTTGGAAACATTACCAAGGAATTAGGGCCCGTTTGGAAAAGTATGAATAAAAATTAACCATATTGTTAAACTTAAACAAACTCGGGCTCATCCAATTAACAATCCCGGTGAGACTGAGTTCATTTATAAATGGGTCGGAATTGAGTAGGTAGAATATGGCTTGTTAATAAACTACCTAAATTTGAAGAATTAGGACCCAGTTTTCAAGGATTTAGACTTTTGTAATTAATTTTAATAAAATAACAAAAGTGTAAATTTACATATACAAACATATATAGTTCAAAACAAATTGAACAATAAAAGATTGGGTTAGTTAAGTACTTGTTTAACAAGGTTAACAATAATACTAAATTTTTTTCGTAATCATATTTTGCTTTATTTTATTGCATCAAATTAAGTTGAAATGTTATTACTCTCTGGAAAAGTAAGCTACAAAAGCTTTGTAATGATGTAAATATTTGGTATGTGATGTATCTAATAATGAGTTCTTGTTTGTTTGATGCCTCAATCTAATAATGATGATTATGATGTGAATGAACCAAGCCACTTTATGAATTAAGAACTTGGCTCGGCTCAGCTTCATTCATTTATAAATGATTCACTTCTTAACAATAAAGTAAGGCTTATTTACTGGGAGTAGGGGATTGGCTCATTACCAACTATGTAGAAAAGTAAAGGTAAGGTTAACAACCCTTTTAGAATAGAAATTAAGAATAGGAATAATTTCTAACATTATATAGGATGAGAAGATATATTTTGAGTAGATTTATAAGTAAAAAAAAAAATTATGTTTGGATGAAATTTTGTGCATCTTTACTTGAGTAATTCTATATTGACAAAGTTCAAGAAAATAACAGTGAAGTTAGGCAAAATAGCGGAGGACAATCTCGTAAATTCACAAAACATATTAAGACCAGGTTTTACTTGATAGGTATAACAAGTAATTAAAGCTTTACTTATAACATATGATTCCTTGTAAATAAACTTGTAAGTACATCAAACAAATTAAGTGTACTTGAAGATCAACTCCTTTTTATCAAACAAGCAAAGGAAATCCTAGCGGTTGGATCTTCGTACAAGACCATCATCCTCGGGAGATTCCTCAGAACCGTTTTTGCATATTTTTGTTAATCTATAAACTTGATCAATGATTTTAGACGAAAAGGGTAAATAAACATATGAACAAAGACGTGTAGCGGACAAAAGAAGAGAAGGAAAGTATTATGGTAGCCTCATCGTACGGGAGAAGATCGTGTAAATAACATTCACTTATAGATGACATAATAACAATTGCAAACTAATGCATTTTGGCGTTTCTAATCTTGGAAACAAGAGTAGGTGAAAGTTGCTTTCTCCCGGTGCATTCTTAAATTCATTCATTCTTAGTGTTTCTAAACTGGGTTTATCATCACTTTAATTTCTCAAATGAGATGCTGAGGGAAAAATTTTCTCACATTAGTCTTTATATTTTCGCAAAAAATTATGGATATATTAGAGTAACTTTTTTTGTTGAGAAAATGACTGCTTACAATTTCTCTATGAACAAAAACATTTTTTTTCATAAAAAAACAAATGCACCAATATATTGAAAAAAATATTTTAGAAATTCTGATATGACATTTTTTTTAGATGGGAAATGAGTTTCAAAGAATGAGATTCAGTGTACTAGTGTGAATGCTCTAAGGTTTAGAGCAACCGTTGCAAATTAAAACAAATAATATGATATGGTTACACGTATCAACATTATATGAAATTGTTCCTCTCATCCCTAGTTTTTTTATTAGGTGCACTAAGAGAAAGGTAGTCAAATTCATGATTTTTTGTGTTTTGTCAAATATTCGTTCCTTTACGAGATTCCGCATCATGCATGGAGGCGGTTGCAACAAATATATAAATATTGCTAACATTTGACAAAAAGGTACTGCAAACTGCAATCAAATGTTTTGTAGTCATTTGTGGATGTGATTATTTTTGTAGTGATTCATGTATTATGGACATGTAAGAATCACATGACTCAGAAAAATGCATTAATTTTTTTTTTCCCACCCAAAACCCTCAAGCGCATTGGAATGGATAAGAGTATGCGCATTGGTTGTACCATGTAATGGATAAGAGTTTTGGTATTAGCTGAATGATTCTCTGCAATATAAATAGTCTCACCTGTAAAATCTAACCGATTCTCTTACCCACTAATATGACAAAAGAATATTGAATTGCATTAATAATTGTTATTAAAAGTATAAATTTTAGATATTAGTCACATTGCTCATAGAACAAATAGACACTACTAAGGACTACTGGCAGCCGTGACCACAGAAGTAATATCGATCCCACACTCGAACCTGTGCAGGATTTCCCTTTGAGAAGGACTGAAGACTGAACTCGACACATTATTAAACATGCTCGTCAACATCACTTGCACACTCCTCTTGAAAATCGCTGACTGCAATTGCACACACACAAGAGAGATACATAAACAATCTCAACCAGACAGAGAAGTAAACCAAAAACCAAGAATCAAGTGAACTGCTCTATGATTTTCCTGACCACTTGTTGCCATTAATAGCAATAAAAAATAATATTATTAATAAAAAAAAAAAAAAGGGAAAACAATCTTGAAACAACTAACTTCAAACGAGAAACAATCACAAGTAGCAGCTTCAACATCGCTTTATTGATAATATGGTTCGTGTTAGCAGGTTACACCCTTGCATAAAAAGGAGAAGGGATGGGTTTATATGTAGGATACACCCTTACATAAAAAGGAGAAGGATGGTTTCCAGGAAGGTCTGGGCCCCTTCCAAGATTGGGTGGATTACTTTTTAGAAACAAAAAAGGTAGAAAACACACACACACACACACACACAAAAAGAAGCAAAAACTCATGGTTTGTTTCCATTAATAACCGGAACAAAACCAGTCACAACCTTGACACCAAGTAGAAAACTGTTTGGTACTTTCACCTCTGGCGATTTCACTTTGGTCACCATCTTTTCTCCTTCATCAGGACTGTACGACAAAGTAAATACACCGCCCTCTTCATCAAGCTCACAGAGGGGGACACTAGTTTTTGAAACCTCAGTGGAAATCAAGGTTTTTTGGGTAGCAGGTTTTGGATCAGATACGTGGGAATTGAAGTCAGCTAAACCGAGAGCAGAAGTCTGAACTAGGGTCGGAGTGGTTCGGGTATAGGCAGAGAGCCATTTAGATTCGATATAATCAGCTTTCCTCCACGGTGGACAAGGCATACCCTTCTTCTTTAGGCTTAGTTTTGCTGCTTCTGATACAAGGGAGATCATTTTCAGCAGACGGTCAGATTTCCCCACAAATATGGGTGGCAACATTTGAAGGATGGCCTTATAAGTATTAGTGGATCGTGCGATCTCAAACTCTGATCTGAAATCGATGTCAATGATCAACCTCACGCCATCTACAATCACGTCTATGTATTCATATTCCCCTGCAATATATGTCATGTTTCAAATTTCCCAAAACTTTAATATCTTTCTCATTAGTTTCTAGATGTACAACAATCAAATTTTTGAAACAAGAAAGCGCATCGTGCCATTCCAAATTTCACGGTACACAACCTCTAAACAAATGCAAGTAAATACTGCAAGTCCTAAAATTGCGACTACAAAATGGAAATGTCATCAATCTATTTGAACCACATTTCCTGCAATGTTTCCATTTTCAAAACTTAATACTAAGTTTTAAAACCATAAACTCACACATGCTGACCAAGTCAGCAAATTCCATAATATCGAAACCAATTTTCAACCATATCCAAGCTCTTTTCGCTTTTATATGCAATGTTCTTTACGAGGAGCATGTCATGGTAAACAAAGCTAAATGTCATTACTTATTTACAAGAGATTTCATTGGGATTTGACAAGTACCGGCAGGATAGGAAGACGATTTCTCCCAACGCGATGTGCATATAGCAGCATCGTATCCAAGATCGACCAAACCATTTCTCACTATCTTCGCAAAGTTATCGACTTTCGGCTCGGCTGTCTTGTTTTTCTCAACTATCTTTGAAGTATCTGCCAACAGGTTTCTTTCACAAACACTAGCACAAGGAACCAAACTCTGCCAATAGAAACAACAAATCAGGACATACACACAAAATGAATCAATATTATAATTACACAACAAGCTCGATTCATGTTTCCATAGAAGCATATCAACCTTCAAAGTTTCACATACATCATGACCCGAGCAGTTCAATTCATCGTCTGAGCTGTCACTGAAGCTCCCGTTGAAACAATTGCACCTGCTCTTACTCGGGGACGGTTTATCATTTTCTTCGACAAAATTTCGCACCATCTTCGCTAAACAGACCGAGTTCGGTTCGAACTCAGAGAGGCCATCTACGGCGATCTTCTCAACAGAAGAAGTCCTGGAGTGTCTCTCAAAAAGCCGCTTGAGCCGCGACTTTCCCCCAGGCTTCGTTGACTCATACCGAGTCGGCTCATTTACACTACTTATATCTATAGGTTGGATCCTCGAGGGTATATGCATAATAGTACTATCTTGAAAACCTAATCAAGGTTATATGAATCACTTAAGTCGCACTTTCCAGTTTTCAAGTAATTGAAAAGCTGATGAAAATTAAAACCTATCAAAATGAAATCACCAAAATATTAGTAATTAATATGCATGGATCGAAACAAACTGTTTAGAACATAGTCAGCATCGCAGATCATCAATTGGAATTCATACAAGCTAATAATTCCCCAATATGTATCAAAATTTGATCGGTTTAAGTATAATCTAATAAAGGTTTATACGAGCTATTTAAACCCTAGCATGGATGAAAATTAACTTCATATTAGATGACATATTATGCATCGATTAAAACAATTGAGCGAATTCGAATCTTCTAAAACACACTCGTCGTCTCAGATCATCATTAGAAACACATACAAGCAAATAATTTTCCCAAATTAAATACGATAAATCGAATTTGAGATGATTATGTAAAAACTGATACCTTAATCTATCAGATTACGATAATTATATCCATCGGTTAATTTGCTTCTCAATTACACAATTAGAGCTCGCTTTTGCTTAGGGTTTTGCCAAGGTTGCTATAAGTAACGTCATATTCCGGCGAATCCGATAACTATCTACCGCCGGCGAGAGTCTCCGGCGGATAAGGCGGTGACCGGCCTCTGGCGGAGAGGATGTTTTAGAGAGAGAGAGAGTGAAGAGGAGAGAGAAGCAACAGCAGGCGGAGGAGAAATTGTGACGAGATATTTAGATGATGCGGTGGGGCTCAGTCAGTGGGACGATTTGACACGCTGGCATCCTACGTGGCGGTTCATATGTATATCTTTTCTGTCCACGTGTCGGCACGTGAATACTTTATAATTATATATATTGCCACGTCCGCTATTTGGTGGCGCAGCTTCTTGTGGGAATTAAGATAATGTGATATATAAAATGGAAATTTGATACTTATTAATGATTTTCCTAAAAAATACAATGTTCATTTATCTTTTATATATATATAT
>MKEJ01043304.1:0-22063 GCA_001753735.1 Embelia ribes | reverse complement strand
TTTTTAACTTCATTTAAAGTGATGTAGAGCCCCTTTGTTTATGAAGACTTAAATTTTCTTCCGCTTTTCTTGAATAGGAAGGTTTTATATCTTTACACATTTTGTTTCTAGATACACCCTCTTGTTCTTTGTTTTCAAAACACGAGTGCAAGGGAAAAGAATGTTTTCTCCTTTGTTTGCAACTTGGATTTTGTTGAGGAATGGAAAAACCTATGCAAAATGAGGTTGGGTTCGTTTAGTTTTTCTGTTAAGCTAGGGAATAAGGCGATTCAAAAAGAAGATTAGGAATAAATAATGTAGACGTGTTTTCTTAACTCATAACATTGACTGGATGGAAGTTATTCGTTTTCTTGTCTCTTGATAGGTAAATAGATATGTTTTCAAAAATTTTGTTAGTTCAATTAACCACAAAGACCAAAATTTTGTTTATGTGACAGTATTTAGCTTGAAATTAAAAACTTTTGTGGTCTTCGAGGCGTAATTTTGATATGCAAATATTTCTTCAGGAAGTCCACAATCTACATTACTCCTTGTAATAAGACACTAAGGAATGGTTGGCTAAAATGTTATTAAGCTTGGTTAAGACGTTATTAAAGCTTTTCTTAGACAAGACTTTTACTTTTCTTGCAAATAGGTTTCAATGTTTTGTGTTTATTAGTTTTTTATTACGCTTTGTTGTCTGGTAAGATGGAGAATCGAATTTGCTGTGAGCAAGTTCTTGTTCGCACAGAAAGTACATCACTTGAATCAATCTGACACCTTTTTCTTCGTTGTTATATATGCAGGAATCTTACAAAAACCAGTAGCTCGTGAGTTATTGTAAGTTCTGTTAGGTCTTAGATAGTGGAAATTTATGCCATTATATTGCAAATGGCATTTCGTTCCTACCAATGATGCATAAAACCTATGAAGCACAGATATTTTGAAAGGGTCAAGGTATCGGTATCGGATACGTTTCGGATACCGATACGCCTCCGATATGGCCGGATACGTATTGGATACGACTGAAAAATATCTTAAAATAAAAAATAATTATTTTTGGATACGGCCAGGTACGCTTTGGATACGGACGTGATATGCTTAGAATATAACGAGGTATTACTTGAATTTTTTAAAAAGTATAAGGGCACAAGAGCAAATATGTTTGGGCCTTTATTTATATTATATATACATTTATTATAGAAGCATAAACTGTATATTTACAAACGATATAATTGTTAGTTATTATTATATATATTTGGTAGATGTGTGATTCACCCTATAATTCACAATTATTACATCAAATATAATAATAAAATTTTTAAAAATATATATATTATGGACGTATCCTAGCCGTATCCGTATCAAGTTTTTTTTTAAGTTTTATCGTATTGTCGTATCCATATTGTTGTATCCATATCTCTGCTTCGCAAAAGGGAAGTGAGTTTAATTTTAGATGAACTTAACAGTGTTTAATAATCTGCATATGTTTTTTAAAGGTATTTTTAGAAGTAATTTTAGGAGTGCTTCCAAAAATTGTTTACACTTTTACAATAATTAATTACTAAAACAATCTTAATAAATATTTGTTACAATCCCCATACAAACATAGTTTTTTTATCTTTTTATAACAAAAAGTATCATTTTACTAAATACTATACTACTTATCAAAATAATATTGGAATTTATTTACCATATGTTGAAATTAAATTCGTTTTTAAAAAGTATCACTTTACAATCCCAAAATTATACATTTTAGTTTCTAAAAATTAATTTCTTCTATTAAAAATTTATATTTTAGAAAACTCCCATACCAGTTTTTTTTTTTAAATTTGTTAAAAATTACTAGAAGAATTATACATAGTATAATAAAATATAAAAAATTATTTTCTTTAATCCTAACAAATATTTAAAAAATTTGCTAAAATAATTATTTTTTTAATAGAAAAATTGTGAATATTGAAATTTTCAATTGCGAAATCTATTGTAAACTTTCTGCAAAGTTTTCTAGAATGTGAACATTTCAAATGAAAAATTATATTAAATAAGATTAATTTAGTAAAATTACCAATTGTAGTGAAATCTAATTTAATAATAATTTTGGGTATTTTAAAATAGAAATAGTGACTAAAAAAATTGACAGAGAAAATAACATTTTTTTTTTAAAAAACACGTTCTGGTTAATTTTTAAAATATGAATATTTATAATGAGTAATAAGGCCTCTCTGTGCTGACTCTAGTTAGGGCTATACACATTTACATTACATAAAATACATACATATATATTTGTAGCTCGTGTTTGGGTGATGATGGCTGAGGGGTCGAACAAGATTCAGAAAAAGGGTAACATCACCCAACAACACATCTATTCTCTGCTTCAGAGGTTTTCAATTTGCTCCCCCATTTTTTTTCTCCGAGTTTTTTGATTTTTTATGCACTGTCTGTATAGCTAAAAGTTAAAACTATATTGCTAGATGCATTTATTTAATTTCAATTATTTGGTTACAACTTTGCAAATTTGTATAATCATTGGCGGAGAGGGGGCAAGTGCCACAACCTCCGGCCTCCGAAATTTTTATAGGATTTATATGTAAAGTTCAATTTTTTTTTTTATATTCCACTTATCCTACACAGAACAAAGGACCTGGCCCCACCAAACAGAAAATCGTGGGTCCGCCACTGTGTATAATTTTTGTGGTTTGGATTAATTAGGAACTCATGTGCGTACATATGATTATACATTTTGTTTCATTTCAGGTATTTGGGAGAATTTTTAGTATATATATGTAATGATTGTGATTAACTAGACTTACACTGGGTATATAGCTAGATAAAATTTATTCAGAAAGTATGTAATGGTAACAAAAACCAAACATTTGAGAAGATAAGTGTCAGCTTTAGGAAAGAAAACCAATATTCCATTGGAAAATAAGTAATTTTCGAAGACCAAGATGAAAATCCCCTTAAACTCGTACCTTATGTGACAATTTGGCTTTAATTATTTTTGTTTTTTAAGTAAAGTATGTTGCGAAAAACAACCATTTGTGAAGGAAGAATGATATTGTAAAGGAAGACCTCTATCCATAGAATTAACTGTACAGGGAGTGAAATTTCATTAGTAGTACTTCTTCTAGTATCCCCTTCAGTATTGTTTAAAGGTTTGGTCCTCCCATTTATGTCATGGATTTGAAATCCACAGTTAACTTGTTTAATCTTCAACTGTGGAGTTCGTGTAGCAAGTGAACGACTTGGTTCCTTCACACAACGGCGCTAACATTGCTAATTTATGTTATTAGATGAAACTTGAAATTCATTGTTAACTTGCTGTAAACAAATGAGTTTTTACTTTTTTTAGACTTTTAATGGTTGACTACTTTCTGTAATTAACTGAAATCAAAGATATTATATTTTTCTTTGTGTGTGTGATTGTTGTGACTTTACAGGTACTCGGTCACGACAGTGCTCACATTGCTAAAGGAAGTTGCTCAATCTGCTGACATAAGGATTGATTGGAATGAATTGGTGAAAAGGACAGCTACTGGGATAACCAGTGCGAGGGAGTATCAGATGCTTTGGCGGCATTTGGCCTATTGCCATACTTTGGATGAAAAATTGGACGAGGGTGCTGTACCTATGGTTAGTATTGAATGATCCAAGAAGAAGCTATGTAGAGGGTTAGACACGTAGATCTCTAGATGAAAGAGTTTGCTTTTCTTTGCTTCTAATACTGAATGGTAGAATTATCTAAAAAGTGAAACTGTTTGATTTCTTTGTGCATGATTATCAACTACACAAGCTGATCAGTTATTGTTTTAAATGTATAACCGAAACCATGTTTAATAGGAAAGGTTGCAATTTTCAAAACTGAATGGGTTATTTCACTGCCAAAATATCTGAACTGCTGATCGAACATTTTTTTGCATATGTATGTGCTTTAGAAAGTAAAATCATTTTTCCCTTTCCTTTTGAAGGAGGGGAGGACGGATTGATGTACCCAACGGTGGGTTCTTTCTTGCATAAGTTTTCTGTCAGAAAATAAATATGATGTAGAATGTACAATATCTCTGCATTTATTTTAATGTTTTCTTGGTAAAGTTACTCATTTTAAAGTATTTTTAGTTTTGGCTGACAGGATGATGACAGTGACTTAGAGTTTGAGTTGGAAGCTCTTCCCCCCATTAGCAGTGATGCTTCGACAGAGGCTGCGGCATGTGTAAAGGTAAAATGAATGACATAGTGTTGTAAACTTGAGAGACAAGTGTTGACAAAAAAGAACTTTTTTACTGAGGTAGAATGGCATGATGAAAACATATGAACTAATTCAAATCAAAGTATGCGTAGGATAGTTAGTGGGTGTGGCCTCTCTGGATCAAATACTGTTCAAACTATGATATGTGCTTCTATCATCTTATTTTCAGCTTATGTTGTAATAATTATTTCTTGTTAGCAATTTGCTCTACAAGTATATTGTTCAGTTGAACCTAAGAAATATATACTTACTTTGTTAGGTTATGATTGCTTCTGCATCACTAGTTGATTCCATTCTTAGCTCAGCAGTTGAGGCCCCGTTAACAATTAATATACCATCTGGTTGGTCATCTAGCACTTCTTCAGAAAATCCACAGCTGCAAGAGACTAATATGACAGTTCCTGTTTTAGTCCCAAAACAATCCGTTACCCTGTCCAGAGTCCCATCTGTTGAAGCTTTAGATGCAATTGAGTCAGCAGCTGCAAACCTGCCACCTCGGAAAAAACGAAAACCATGGTCGAAAGAAGAGGATGAAGAACTGATTGCTGCTGTGCAGAGAAATGGTGAAGGGAATTGGGCTAACATACTCAAAGGAGATTTCAAGGGCGATAGAACTCCTTCCCAGCTGTCTCAGGTTATTCCTCAGCCTGACTTATTTTTGCTTCAAATCTCTCTCTCTCTCTCTCTCTTCCTTCTAGCTTGTTTCCAGAAAGCATTTCTCAATGCACGGATGAGTGTAAACTATACGAAATAACCTTAATTTAAGTAAAATTATAGTGGAGCACTTTCCTTATTTGAGAAATTAGTGAACACTTTAATAATGTTAATTGCCAACGGGTTCCCCGATATGTCCTCTATATGGATTCAGTTTATGGAGTCCGTTAAACCAGGACATGTTGCAAACAATTTTGTAATGCTTAAAACCCTGAAATTACTTGTGATGACTAGGGTTGGCCAAGAAAACCTCTCCTGGTAAGACTCTTTTGGTGTCCTCAATTAGGTTAGGGGACGGTACAAGAAACCTTATTGACTGCGGACCAAAATGGTAACTATTGGGAGGAAATCAGGAATCATGGTTAATTTTTTTTTTTGTATTTGATGATATATTCTGAATTGGTGTATTGTCTGTTAGGAGCATCATGCAAGTGAATATGGTCTTTTTATCTTGCAAGCGGCATATATTTTCTTATTTAGAAACAGGAATTGTTCCGAGCGAAAGCCTTTTTTGTGTATTTATTGTGTCCAATGGTGGTCATGAAATTGATGCTTACAGTCATCTATTGAGTTTACAATTTTCAGCTGTCACACTTTGCATATTGTAGCATAGTCATTACCAAGAAGTTGCGCTGAAAGATATTTTGAATGACAAGTGATATTTGTTTTTGAGTACATTAGGATGCTGTCTTCTTTGTTTCCATCATAACTGTTCTTGAAGTAGAGACCAGTTCTGATCTTTTATTGATTAATAATGATTCTCTGTTGCCTTCTTTGATTTATGCAGAGGTGGGCGATTATGAAAAAGCGCAAGGAAAACTCAAGTATTGGAGTTGCCCCACAGCTTGCTGACTTTAATGCTTTACGGAGGGCTTTTCATATGGCTCTTGACATGCCTGTAGGAGACAACTCGAAATCAACTATTTTGAATGGAACAGGTGATATTTTTTTTTTGATAAGTAAATGGAAAAGGTGATCTTTTGCTTCTGGACTGTCGGTAGCATGCTCATTATGGAAAACTTTGAAAGTCCACAAAAGTATGAAACTAATGAACCCAAAAAAATTTGGCTTCTAAAGAATTGACAGGCATGCTTCAATAGCTATCCCTGATATCAAATTTATTGGCAGCAAGTTAAGTTGGTCCTTGTTGCTCTAGGAGAGGCTTTAGTAGGGGACATGCTATTGTTGTCTTGTATCCGGGAGCGAAGACAGGTGTAGTTGTGTAGCTGGATGTACCTAAAATCGTGTCTTGTGGAGACCTTGGAGCCCTCATCTAACCATTGTTCTTATAAATTTGGTTTTAATTAATAACCACCCCCCGCCAATCTTGCCTTTAGATCCATGGCTGACAGTAAACCCGTGGTGGTATAGTGAGTATAGTCTCCCAATCCATAGACCTATGCAAATGGATCAATGACTCTGAGGTGGCCCTTAAGGGATATCTACATAGCGAGGATTCAAACTTGTTGAATGCGCACAATGTTAATTAGTTAAAAGAATGAAACTTGCATTGGAAATGCTATATTGTTGTATCAACATGTATTAAGAACACGGACGGTCTAATCTTTTTATTGAACAGTGATCATAACAATATTGCTTCGTTTGTGGCGACTTTTGGATTATATTTTATTTCGAGAATTTTTTGGAAAGAAATTCATTTTCTTTTTGCCTATTGAGCGATCGGCGGGGCACATAGCTCCTGCACTGTGGGGTATAATATACACAACCTTATCCTTGTTTCTAGAGAGGTTATGGAGGATATGATGTGCACATTGTAGGGTCTAGGGAAGTGTATGATGTACACAACCTTACCCTTATCGAGAGAATGAACCAAAAATGAAATCCAAATGTTACTTCCATTGCACATGGTATAAATGATCGAAACATAAAAAGAGATGACAACAAGCCATGAGAAATTGAAGGCAAGATCTGTACAAGACTAATAAAATAGGTAACGAACAAAAGGGTTCCCTTACCTTTCTAAGCCTACTTATCCTTGTTGGCAATGGGTTTTGCAAGGCCTATTGGTCTTCCACTGTCTGTCCTTTGCTTCTATGTTATGTTTCTGTTTGTAACTTTATGAAAAATGGTGTCTCAAAATGTCAGTATTTCTGTTTTCCAAGTGAGTTTATTTTTATATAGAATTTAATTTTAATCTACCGACGGTGTATTGATTTTCATACATTAGCGGGCTTGGATTAAAGACGTGTATTTATGGTGGTCCCACATGTGTACAAATGTCTTTCATCCAAGGCTGATGGTGTTTGGAATTCCTTCACCGACGGTGGATGAAAATTAAACTCTTTTATATATTGCTTGTTCACGTCGACAAAGCTAACTTTCAGTAGCTAAATCTTCTATTTTGGAGGTTTGAGGTTTTAGGTGTCAGGCCACCTTTGAAGTATTTAGTACTTCAGCATTTTGATTTCACTTTCATATTTATTTGCAAGTGACCAATCTGCAAATCATATATACAGGTGGAACAAATCCAAACACTATAACTACCCCCATCAACTCAATACGGCCCATTGCTGGTGAACCTTCACAACTGGGTACACAATCCCAATATCCTTATCGACAAGATTCTGACCCTACGACCTCATCGAAATCTCGGCATATGAACTCGATGAAAACATCAACAAGCAGCCCTACCCTCAGCTTGGATGCTATGGTTAAAGCTGCTGCAGTTGCTGCAGGGGCCCGCATTGCTACCCCATCAGATGCTGCAACACTGCTTAAAGCTGCACAGTCAAAGAATGCAGTCCACATCATACCTAGTGGGCCCAATTCGATAAGATCATGTGGTCCCAATAACGTAAATTCATTGCCTCCTAATGTACACTACATTCGTACTGGACTGGTAAATAGATCGACTTCTGGGCATAATAATGTAATAACTAATGCCTCAAGGCCTGGTGGAACTCATCAAGCACAGTGTCAAATAACTAAACCTTCATTAGCAACAGCTCTGACAAATCCGAGACAGACTGCAAATGAATCTAATTCACTAAAAGAGAAGGTTTGCATAGAAGCTTTTGTCTCAGGAAGTGGTCCGGCAGAGCAGATAATAAAATCTGCTGCTAGTGTATCATGTAATGAAGCAAAAGATAACACCCAAGATCAAGCTATGGCTAATGACACGAAAGAGCGAGCTCAGGAAGATCCAAGTGCTTTACCTGGCTCAGAAACACATCTTGAAACTGAAAACAATAATGTTGAGAACCCAAGATGTTTGTCACCTTCAAAGGTTGATGGGGAAACTGATATAACTGGCATAGGGGCCAAAAACAGAAGTGAAAAAGGGGAGGCTGATAAGAAGATTGAATTGGCAGTTGCAGAAGAAAGGGAAAACAAACCAACTGCTGAGGAAAAAGTAAGTGAAAAGAGGGAGGAGAATAGGATGATTGACATGCCAGTTGAGGAAGAAAGAGACGACAAATCAGTAGCTGAGAAAAATGGAACTGAAATGGAGGGGAATAAGATGATTGAAATGCCTGTTGAAGAAGAAAGAGAAAAGGAATCAACAGCTAAGGAAAATGCGAGCTCGGATTAGAAACCAACAAGTGATGAAAATAAGGGAAGTTAAAGGTTAACGCAGCTCCTGGAAACAGAAATGAGGAGAACTAAAAACAGCAGTAAGACTGCTAGCTGTATCTGCTAACGCTTTTTGCCCTTGGTTTGCCCTTTCCTTGTCAGTCAGGTAGCTCCTTCAACTAGACAAGACTGTTGGGATGTGCAATTTGCTATTTAGGCATCAATGAACAAAATATCTAAGAATGGACCATGATTGTTTATAAATGTTTAGATTTAGCCTCTTGGCAAATATATCTGTATCATTCATTTATAGCACCATCTTTTTGTTCTTTTAATCCCCAATGAAACTAGTATGTATGAGATGATATTTGTTTTTAAGATGTTTAATTTTGACTTTTTAAGGATAAGACTGAATTAAACATCACGATAGAAAACTTGCGGAGAACCATGTTTTGTGTTGCCCATAGTTGTGATTCAACCTATTAAAATTAATTGAATGAGAAAAACTACAAGGGAATTTACAGAACCAAGTCTACTTCTGCACTGAGTGCATATCGCTGTACTGTTTCTGCAATGCTGGACTCATGCAGTGAAACAGCGACTGCTTCTGCTTCTTTAACTTAACCCCAAACAAGAATGACCTCAACGGAACTTTAGATCGGGTTGACGAACTCGTACTACTTTTTTTGTTTTCTGTCAATGAAACTCCGAGATCTTCTCCCAGATTTGAAATCGTTTTTGCGATTTCACATTGCAATTCTTTAACTCGCTCAAGCCCTAGCTGTAGTTTCTGTGCGACTTGGTTATTCTCTTGTTTCATGTTCAGAATCTCTCCCTGGAACTTGGCAGCCTGGTAATCACTCATCCCATTCTCTTCCTCTTTATTTTCTGCATTCGAGATTGATGATATTTCTCCTTGAAGCCTTGATAGTGATGCTAATCTATGCTGCAAATCAAATTCTAGTAAAGAATTTTGTTCTAACCAAAGGGTTAATTCAGTTTGAATTTCTCTCAGGTGGTTGTAAATTGGACGAATGTCTGAGTTTGAAGACCGGTGTTGTTTAAAACCTCCGTCTTGCCTTTTGGTTTCCCTGAGTTTCATTAACTCGTCCTGCAAGTCCTCCACTGAAGTCTGAAATTTCTGTACTTGTTGAAACGAGGTACTGAATCTCAACCAGAACTCTATATTTTCTTCCAGCAATCCGTCAATATCTGACCTAAACTTCTCCTCAACTGTCAAATTCACATATGGTTGGTCAATAAAGACCACTCTTTTCTTTCCTTGTTCGCCATTTTCTGGAGAAATCTTTGTTTGTTCTGTACCTTCCCCTTTTTCTTTTCTTTGTACAGATTCAAATATTTGTTCATCTAGTAAATTAGGGGCATGCTTTTGGTTCAAAGTTGGAAAGGAAAAGGTTAAGACCTGGGAAATAGTTTCTAGTTTTATGCTTTGCTGATTCGGAGAATCTGTTGAACTGATCTCTGGATTTTCATCCAGACATACTTGGAGTAAGTCTAGTTTTCTATATAGAGATTGTATCTCTGCATCTTTCAATGCATTTGCGCTCTTCAACTCCTTTATCGTAGACTCAGATTTGAAGAGGCTATCGTGAGTTTTCTTCTCTATTTCACCGAGCTGCTTCTTTGTTTCCTTATAGTTTCTCAGAATAGCAGTGTACTGCTGCAACAGTACCTTTTCTCTATCTTCCAATCCATTAAGAAACAATTCCTTCCAATCCGGTTGATCGTCCTCTTCACCTTCTCGTTCTTTCAACACTGCATTTTGATCTTTGCCCACCTTATGGAGAACAGTATTGTGAGTACTTGGATCTGACTGAATCTGTTTCTCATCCACTTGAGCTTTTAGTTCTGGAAACTGATCTGGAGTGTCATATATACTCTCATCTTTAACTGTTTTTCCATGTTCTGAAATTAGTTGATCATCACCAGGAGCCGCAATATCATCTTCTTTTGAGTTTTTTCCTACCCCTAGAAGACTATCTAGTGGATTATTAGAGTTGGACTGGACAAAACTTCCTCCTCTGACATTATCAAGCTCCATGGCACTCTTGTGCTCTTTGTTTAGACCCTTTGGAACTTCTTCGGTTGCTATAATCTGAGATTCCGTTAAAAGATAGTAAAAGGGATTTCTCGTGTTAAATTCTAGATCTTGATTCTCATATCTCTCTCCTTTTCCTATTTTCACATCTTTTGAGGCCACGAGATCATCAACAGGAGCTACTGTGCTCTCATGCTTTTTGAACCCTTCATCACAATCAAACGGGTTGAAACTGAAAAGGCTTTGTCCGGTCATTTCGTTGTGACCATGAGAATTAGTGCCGTTTGTTTCAGATCCCACTTTATTCTCTTCTACCACATGTCCATAGTGATCAGATATTGCTTGAACATTTATGAAAAGATCATCAAGGGAGCTATTTTGATCTGCATGAACAAAGTTCTCTTTGGCTTTGATTGGTTCACTTTGATTACAGGCATTATCCGCCTTAAGTGCTTCTTCAATACCCATGATTTTGGAGATCTCTGAATCATGGCCACAGGATATCATGTTAGAATTGGATTGCATGAGATTATTATCTTCAGCTATCATAGTTGTGTTTTGATATGCAATCTTATCATCCAACTTCTTTGAATCTTGACCAGAAGCTATTGTTACCTCATTTACTTTGATCCCCATTTCAGGTTTGGTAACCAGTACATCACTTTTCTTTTCTTCACCACTGACAGTAGCACTGTTCTCCAGATTCGGAATCTGTGGAATAGTGTCAGCAGATGCTAGATCTTTACTCAATTGTTCTATATTCTCAACCTCCTCGTCTTGTTTCACAGTTTTCAGCTTCTCGGAGAGATGATTAACGGTGAAACTTGCTTCAGTAAATGATCTCTGCAGATTCTGGGTTTCATTTTTAAAACTCCGGCTGAGATTCTTAATCCTGAGCAGCTCATGCTCCAGCTCTACTATCTTATCATTCTTACTATACGACCCGTCGATTAGATCTTCCTTATCCTGCTCTATGCTCTGAATCTGAGCATGAAGTTCATTTGTTTCTGATCTCAATCTCGTCACCCGTGCACTTTGAGAAGACAATGCTGTTTCTAGAGTGATGACCTTTTCAACAAGGTCGTCTATTTTCTCCGCCATTTCGGACATGCTGACAGAGGTGCTGGAATTTGCTTGTATCTGTTCATTGATCTTTTCCCTCAACTTTTCGAGCTCATTTTCCTTCCCCTCCACGCTATCAACTTCTTTGTCTAAATCAATTTTCTCAAGAAGGGGGTTGTCATTTGTTTGGTCACCTAAATTTTGCTTGAGAACAGCTAACTTTTCTTGTACTTGTTTTACCCTTTCATACTCCAATCTTGCCTCTTCATAAGACTGCTTCTCTTTATCCTGCAACCGAACCAATGCCTCTTGACAAGTTCTCAAGGCTATAGCTGCCATTAAAGTCCTAGCTTCATCATCTTCGATAAAGGTACCTATACCATACTCATCTTGCAAATTGTTGACTTGGCTTTGCATTTTTGCAATATTCTCCTCAATCTCCCAATATTTCGCAAGCCCATTTTCATATAAGCTTTGCACATACTCCTTCTCGGTTTGAAGCCCCAAAATCAATTTCTGAAGTTCATCAATTTTTTTAAGTGCCTCTTCTTTCCTCATCCCAGATTTTGTATCTGTCTCACTGTTTGGAATATTAAACTTGAGCAATCCCTTCTTTGACATTAGTCTGACAGGGGCTTTTGCTCTTTTCTGCAGATTGGTGTTATTTTTAGGAATATTTATTTTTGGGGCAGTAGGCAAATTCTGGGATATTTTTTCGCTATCGGTTGAATGAGTAGATGATATTGATAACGTTTCATCTTCGTCATCCATGGTTAGTTGAACTTGTTCAGGGTACACTGTGGCGATTGTTCGGTTTGCAGTTTGTAGCTCTTTCGATAGGTGATCGTATCTCTCTGCAAGAGCTCGGTATCCTCGGAAGGAGTCTTCCACGAAATTTAGAAGTTCTGGTCTCTTCCGATAATACATCTCAGCCTTTTGGGCGAAGGAATCACCATCCTCTTCAATGATCTTAAGTATGTGTTCTACCTTTTCTTCCATATCTGTAAAAATTCACATATTCAAGCCAATGTGATATCACTCTTGCATAGAGAATTACTTGTCTATACGTGAAGGGACATGTCAATATAGCTTAGCAACTAATGCTACTTAAGAGCGAAGTTTTCCTTCTCTTTCATTGTCAAGTATTTTATTCCAGCGGGCTTAGATGCATAACATCGGTCAAAATATGTATGGGGACCACAGAATATGTACATGTATTATCAGTCCCGTTGGAAAAGAATAGTTTACACTGTTGGTGGAAAAAATGAAATTTTAATTCTTAATGATGCAGCATTCTGATGGTTAATCAAATTGTTTTGTTTAGATAGTTGTATATTAAAGACAGGGAGCTGTTGTTTTTGTTGAAGTTCAGCATATTGTCACTGCTATATCATTCGATATCATTCTCTATTTACGAATTATCAAGTTCAGCATTTTCTTCGGTACAAATATGTGATCCTAAATACCCACTAATTCTTATTCTTGAAGGGGAACTTTTGTTTGCCGCATGGCTACTCGGGAACTCCCTCAGACCTGAGAGACTTGTTCCTCGGGAAATCTGTATTTGTACTAAATTTTTTGCTTCTAAGACTTATTTTCAGGTTGATTAATCCATTATATATTTCATTATTTACAGTATAGTTGTTTCCCATTTTCCCTATTTTTTTAAAGCTAAAGTTCCCTTTCTCATCTCCATGCTATACCTATTTAAAAATGACAACTATTGTATATAAGAAATTCCTGTACATGATGTGTTGCATTTGTTCATTGGTTGCAGAAAGTTAGTAATTGCATATATAGGACTATATCAGTATATCCAATGCTGTGGGTGGTTGAAGAGAGAGACTTTTGATTTGCATCTGGTTGTAATGAAATGAAAAAGTCGCATCAAATCATCAAAAGTTTATGAGATCTATATATATATATATACACACACACATATATAGATACCTCTACATGTACACAACTTGTACATAGAGGACAATGCTAGATCATATACCCAGATTGGATCTATGGTTATTTATTATTTACCTTGAAGATTTTGATCCAGCCATTTTGATTGCTTCGTCCTAATGTGGCTTGCCCACCACCATGAATAAGCATTTCTTGCAGCTCTCTGCAACATATCTTCTATACGTCTCTCTCCGTATGAACAGTAGGTTATCAGATCGCGGAGCAGAAACGAGACCAGAAGTGCGAGAGCGTCAAGCTTTGAAAGATCTATGCGGCAAAGAGCTGCGAGAGCGAGAAATCCATGAAGCCTTGCATCTACCTTTCTTTCTTTCTTTCTCTAAAAATATACATCCATGAAAGCTTGTATATGAACTATTTTTGTAGTTACGTCTTTAAAGTGTTTCATAAAAACATGGAACCCATTACCCCAAAAAACTAGGTGTCATAAGATCCGTGGAAATGGACAAACAATATTAGTATCCATCTAATTTTTATTTTATGGTCTCCAACTGGCATCTTATTATGGGAAGTCCTCTTAGTGTAATTTACAGGAATTATTGTATTTTCAGGACAAATTATTATAATTCACAGATAACTTATTACAAGTAGCTTAGTTTAATTTTTATTAAAATTAATTAGAATAAATTGTCCTAATTTATAGTAATCTTATTCTCAAAACACAATAATTCTATACCAAAAATTCTGGTATATTACAAGAAAAAAAATTCTTGTATTGAGAATAAATCCCTTATTATGACGTTGCCGTCCCAAACAATAAGGCAGGCATGACTTTCTTTTATTATTTTTCTTATTTCTAGTAAATATATTTATCCTGGTTTTCATGTGATTTCTTTAAGTGGAAATTGGGCGAATGAGCCTAAAATGTTATTGTAATCACTTTCTTTAGTGGAAAATAATTTTTTTTTTCTTTTATTAATTATCTTTCTCTCTCATTATGCGAGTTATCTCCATCATTGGATGGACATAAATATATTATATCTATAGTATCACTTTGATATTATTGAGATTTTATTGAGTGAGACGGTTGAGAATAAATTTTAAAACCACAAGAAAACAAAATTTCATTAAGTATATCTGGAAATATGAAGGCGCAGAATTTCTCCCAGTCTACGGTTATCTTTTAAAATTCTGCGCTGCACGGGTTATGTATATTATTTTTTTTTATCGTATTAATTTTTAATTATTTTATAAAATTATTTTTAATTTTGTTTGAATGAAATTTTTGTAAAAAAAAAAAATAGTTATTTATGCTTTATAAAAGATTAATTTGGTAGGTCTATACTATGATAATGTTTTAAGAAAAATTAATATTTATTAAGGTTAATTTTATATATGGGAAAATCTTGTTATGAAAATTATTTTAAAAAATTAATATTAATTAGGACAATATTCAAAAAATTTATGGAGAATCTTATATTGGTAGGAATCAATTTATAAAAAATATTTATGTACTAAAAGTTTTTTTATTCTTAAATATAATTTTAGTAATTTCTATTATGATAATTTATTTTATAATTATGCAGATCTTATAGGAAATTTAAGTTTATATAAAAATTTAATTTTAATAATTTTTATTATGATAAGTTTTATTATTTTAAATCTTAATTTAAAACATGTCTAATAATGATGCAGAAAAATATCGCAATGAGAGCGAAAGTAGTTGAAACGGATAATTTTTATATACACTAGAGTGCAACAGATTGCGTGTATTATTTTGTTATCATATTAATTTTGATTATTTTATAAAAAAATTGATAATTTTTTTATAAGATATTTTATATTTTTTCCAGTTATTTATAGTTTTATAAAAAAATTAGATTCCTTAAGATTTATACTACAATAATATTTTTATGAAAATTTTTATCTATTTAGGTTAATTTTAGTTATATAAAAATATGTATATAATATGGTACTATTTTACAAAAATTTAATTTCTATTTAAGTTAATTTTAGGTATATAAAAATCTTATTATGATAATAATTTAAAAAATTAATATTGATTAGGATAATGTTTATAAGTTTATAGAGAATCTTAGATTGATATGAATCAATTTATAAAAATATTTATTTCCTAAAGATATTTTGATTCTTAAAGATAATTTTAGTAATCTCTATCTAATGATAATTTATCTTATATTTATGCAAAGATATATGTTGATATCTCTTATAGTATGTTTTTTAAAATCCTAATTTAGTAGGACACATGCCAAGTAATTGTACAAACAAATATCGCGATAAAAGCGAATATAGTTGGAAGTAGCAATTTTTATTTACACTAGTTTGTATATCGTACGATGTACGGATTATTTTTCAATTATTTGTCCTTTTTACTTTTTTTGAGGTTATATTAAATCACATCTACAAAAGATTTTTTTTTTGAGGTTATATTAAACCACATCTAGAAAAGTTTTTTTTTGAGGTTATATTAAATCACATCAACAAAAGATTTGAGTTTATGCATGCACGTGAACATACATTTATGTATTAATAATAATAATATAATTCTGCTTAAAAGTACATGAACAAAATAAATGTATGTATATTTGAGAAAATACAATCTATATAATTTTAGAATTATTTTTATATGTGTCACGTTATAGGGTTGCAAAGTAGCGTAAAACTATAATAGAAGTAATCCGATTCACTTTTTCACACGGTATCAAAATAACAACACCATAGTCAATATGCTCAATTCTTTAATTTACTAATTCAATGTGAAAATGATTAAACTTTCTGGTTATCTGAATTCTTAAAAATAAAAATTTAATATTAAATTCTTTAATTAACCATCAACGTATAGAATTTAATAGTAACACTTGACTTAACGTGGTGGCATTAAGTTCTCTTCAACATGCTGATTAGCCAAGGAGAAGAAAATAGAATCACCAAAATCCTTCCAAACAATTGCTAAATGTATATTTATAATTAAAAAGCGCAAAGAAATAAAGTTTAACAATACCTTGAGAAAAACTAACAATAGTGACCATGAAAACTGAAATGTACTACATTAATATAGTGCACATCTTTGCACACCAAAGCTTTAGGAAGAAAGAGTTTTCACTAAACAATTTCATTTAAATAACCAAGAAACAAAAAAAAAAGGGAAAGAAAGAAAGAAAATTACACATCTAATTGGCAATTAAAAAATCGAACATAAGTTGGACTCACAATTCACTTGAATGATAGACACCGAGACTGAGAGTGTTAGCATTTGCCATTAATAGTAGCAAGATTGTATCTGTTTAGAAACACCACCATTTTTTCCGTGACATAATCTTTCTGTGCAACAATCTTCTTCCATTTTAATAACATACAAATACATGCATGCCTAAACACATACAACGAGAGTGATAATGGAAAACGTTGTGCAATTTTGAAAGGTAAATTGATTATATCTTAATGCGAATTAAATGTCATTACAACCATGGTATACATACAATGTACAATATGTATTTTAATTTTCCATTCAATTCATTTTATTTAATGATGATTAAGATTTACACATGTCATACTTGTAAAGCACCACTTGGCACAAAATTATGCTGAGACTCTGCTTTTAATTTATTTAATTTATAATTTCCAATCGTAGAAAACATTATGCAATTTTGAAGGGTAAATTGATTATATCTTAATGACAATTAAATGTTATTACAACCATGGTCTATATACAATGTACAATATGTCTTTTAATTTTTCATTCAATTCATTTTATTTAAAGATGATTAAGATTTACACGTGTTATACTTTTAAAGCGCCACTTGACATAAAATATTACATACTAATATAAGAGCAAAAATTAAGAAATTATTTCGAATAATTTAAAAAAATAAATAAAAGTGATATAACTATCATTTATCGGAATTTTAAGTATGCATTATACATAAATTTTGAGGTATTTTCATGTACTTGCGACAATAATTTGTACTTTGAGAATTAATATGATATTTAAATATTTTGTTAAGTTTTATAAATATATAAGCAATTGTAAATTATAATTCATTACGTTTTGATAATTTTATTTTAAATTATTTAAAATTTATTTTTGTGATAATTATTAATCTAAATCTTTAAATATACAATATCATTTCTAAATAAAAAATATGCAAATTAGAATTAATTGATTTATAATTTTGAATATGATGACTTTTGTTACATAGAAGCCAGTTCAAGGGCAGACTTTGAAATATTTTTTGGAGTTAGATACGTTTTTTTACAAAGTAGTCAGATTAGAAGATAAAGATAGGGCAGCCAGACGCCTGATAACATATTTGGGTCTTTTTTTATTATTCTAGAAAAGGATATACGAAATGTATCCAAAAAAAAAAATTAAATAAATAAATAACTCGGGAGATGAAGGAACTCCAATTTCGACTCTTTATTCTGCCTTGTTTACTAGAAATAATGCAAATTTATACGTTGAGTTATGAGAATACTCACAGCAAATGATGTAGAAATTAACTCGCACATTTCAGTGCTCGTACAGTTTCAATACATGAATATTTGTGCGAAAATCATTTTCCTGGCATCTCAAAGCATAATTTTTTTAACCGGATTAAAGTGCATATTTTCTTCGAATTATTAGAAAAAGAACTGCTTACCTTAACAATTCCAATAGAATGCAGTTGGCATAAAACCAAACCACATCTCCAATTTCAGAAAATCAGAATAAGAAAACCTTAGCACTTGAGGCAATGCATACACACAGGCACACAGACATCTAATTCAGAGTTTATCTACAATAAGAAACAGGATTATATCAATTATTTACAGCAGCAGCAAGTATTTAAAGCAATAAATTCTCCTTTATTTATTTAAGCCCCATCTAGCAATAGGAGAATTGAATTTATCCACAGAGAGCATCAGATATTAGCAATACTTCTATGTACACCAAAAGAATATTAATCGCGCGCACACACTTATAAATCTTTCCCCTCAATATTTTACGGTCCAGCCCTTCATCCGTCCTAGACCTTACGTATTTAGCATCTTCGCGGCACACTTTTTAGATTTTGTTTTTCTATTTTTATTTGTTGGGTTTTCTTTATTTTCTGATAACCGAAAAAACCCAGAAACGTCAAGAAAGAACCAGCAAACAAGACGAACGAGGGTTATGTTTGATACAATATCCGTTGAATCAGCTAATTCCAAGAGAGGCGATCCATTGTTCCAAATACTTGCTGCTCTCTGCAAACCAAAATACGGATAACTTAACGTCATTAATTGCTCATAGAAAAAAGAACAAGATGTTACGAAAAAATAACAAAAATGTAGGTGACATATGCACAAGGGATACAAAGGAAGAAGAAAGTAAATAAGATAATTTTTTTACATCCGTGTCGAACATTGAATAAATGCTGACCATATGTATAAAAACAAAACAGAATATAAAAATTTTCTAGCTGGTTCAACTCAAGAAAATGTTTTCCAATGATGAAATGTAGTTCGTTCTATAAAGACACTACAAACTCTGGTCGTCATTATGAACAACCTTTATTTTCATCTCCTTCATTCTCTATCAATTCGCTTAATGCAAATTTTGTGAGCATCCCACCGAATGCACTACTTTCGTACCAAATGATTATACCTTTCTCTTAAATCCATTCATTTACATTCCCATCTCTTTTGGTATCACAATTCATCTACCATTACCATAAGCAACATGAATGACCGTTTTACCAAACTATCAGATACTTCAGTGCTTCACCGAGAAATAAAGAGATATTTCAAATTGTTAAACTGAAAATCTGATTATTTTTGTGAAAAATGACAATGTTTCCAAATATTTCTTCCTTTCAACATAATGCAGCATCAGAAAGGCCTCAACAATGAAAAACAATAAGACCTAGTTACTTGAAAATTGGCCATGTATGCATCATAAATTGGAGTACCAAAACAACAATAGGGTAGAAAATCACACGGAAGAATACATAAACACAACCGCCCTGTCAAACGTGGTGCAACTTTTTTCTCCGATGTTTTTGTATTCGATTAAACGAGAAAGAACAAGAAATTCAACTAAAATCACCATCATGAATTAGGCAGTTGTTCACATTGGATAAATTTTCACTTAACTGCAATATACAGGTCAAATCTGTGTTTTAAAAAATTCTTGAACATAGTTTCAAATAAAGTTTCTAATTATAAATGACGTTAGATGCCAAAAAGCTCTCTTCATATGATAATTGGCCATTAGGACTCTTAAAAACATAAAGTTTCAACCTAAAATTTCTAATTCGATATGAAATCAAATTAAATGCTCAAAACACTCTTAATGCTGATATGCTAGTTGGCCATTAGGCTATGAACAAGCTTGGAAGCAGCGAAATTTGATAAATAATCTATATTTTCATTAGAGTACACAACTAATTGCTAATAAGAAACAACTAAATAATAACATGGTATAAACTCGTCAAATTCTACCCAACGATTAAATCATGCAACAGACCCAAAACCACACCATCAAGTTGAACCAAGAAATATACGAAAGGTTGGCAACAAATATTTTCTACAACTTAGATGCGGAAAATGAAGGAAGCTGAAAGAAGTAACCCGTACCAGCAGAATATATAGCCGGCACAAACCCAATAGTGCCTTGAAACTTCTTTACATTTGCCTCTGCATCTACACGCCCACGGCGATAGCAAGGAACAAGCACCGCGAAACTATCATCTGAATCGTCGTCATTCTGGAACTCAGGCCCATGAGGCTCCAACCAGCCAACCGACCAATCCGAGTCGTCGGATTCGGACCCGGAAACAGAGCCACCGTCCAATGAGACCAGAACCACATCATATTCACAGTCAATTTTACGTTCCTCGCGACTTTGCCATTTTCTGTTAGCCCTCCTAGATGAAGATTGGACATTTCCACCAGTAACCAGAGGGAATTTACCTGCATCTAGTTCCCAAGAGCTCAAATCCAATGAAGAATATAAGGACAATCTATCGGAGATTTCGGGTTCTTTATGTTTTCCACTCCACAACCACCACGACAAATCGCTGAACGGAACAGCCATATATGTATGTATCTATTCAACCTACAAATGTACGCATGTATTCGACCCGCAAGCTGCCTTACACAGGGCAGCCCTTTGAGGTGGATGACAAACAATTCCCTTATTTCCAGCTAAATGATTCTAAAACTTAGACTGCATATTCGATAGAAGCTTAAACCTGGTATTCAAATAACCCAAATAGAAGTACAAATGAGAAGCTATCTAAACAGATCAACCGGAGAAAATTCTGAAGCTGAGCAACTAAAATGGCTTTCTCAGGCTTCTCAGTTTATTATGAAAAATAGAATTAACCCAAAAGGAACTTGGCCTTATTCCTGTATCTATACATAATGAATCTGGTATTACCAAAAATAAATCTAATTGTCCACAACACTGCCAAAAATATACCTAAACTTAAGAGAAAAATGAAATAACGTTTTGACTAAGAGCAACGAACTCACCACATTAATGATTAATGAAACAAGTTAAATTTGTGATTTCGGTGAAATTCAAAGCACCCGAAACAAAAACCTAATCAAGTTAACATAGAAAATGAACCAAGCTTTTCCTGTCTATATGCATATATACATACATAATGATCCAAGTTCTACCAAAAATAGTTCTTATGGTCCCCAAATTAGACCTAAAGTTCAGAGAAGAATGAGGAATTTTTTTTACTAAGACCAACAAACCGAGGCACTAGTAATCAATAATTCAAGTTAAACTTATGATATTGGTGAAATTCAAAGCACCCGAGACAACATTCTAAGAACAAACATAATAATTAAAACCCCCGCATGCTCTGATACCATGTAAAGTAACACGAGATCACCTCATCTAACCTAAAAAGCTTAAATTGTTTGGAAGAGGAGCATTATATTGTTATTATATCATCAACACTGTCGAACTCATAGGTCCGTTTGCATAAAAGAAGAAGTAAAAATTCTAAATTCCATAATCTCCCGAAAGTCCAAGTGAGATTCAAGTAGAACAACAATAGATACATATATATAGATGTGTAATTCATATATACCTTGAAGTCAAATACATATATTTAAAAAAAAAAGCAGATATTTATCGAGAATTATAGTCTGTTTATATCCTGACGAAAAGGAACGGGTTGAGACGCAGAGAGAGAGAGAGAGAGAGAGAGAGAGAGGGGTTTCTTGTACATTGAAAGTGGTGTTTTGATTGTTCAATTTCAATGCAGAAAGGGTAAAAACAAAAGAAAGTAAAATACAAATATTGACCGTTTAGTACATTTCATATGCAAATTGCTAAAAGTGTATTTTGATAATTGGTCACTACTTAATATTTAATTTGTTAATCGAACACATTTATTATTTTTTCGTAGAATTTGCTTATCGAAAATTTTTGTACATACTATTCGTATAGTAATTTATATAATATCGTTTCTTTTTAAGCTTTCCTATCACTTAAGAAGAAGAAACTATTCTCATGCTCCTAAAAGAACTAATTTGGGAGAATATATATATAT
>MKEJ01043303.1:1041-11336 GCA_001753735.1 Embelia ribes | reverse complement strand
CAGACCGAGATATACGTATACACATTGCCACATACTTGTGTTTCTTTCTGCAACTGCATCTCTCTCTCTCTCTCTCTCTTGTTGTCTGGGAAGGCAACTACTCTACATCTCCAACTTTTGTGATTTTTAGTTAATTTGGTTTAACCAAGGAAATTCTCTCCGGTATCCAGGTCAGTTAGCTCTCTCTATTTATCTACAAGTTTCTCTCTTTGTCAATTCAATTGCTCTTATTTGTGCCAATCTGTGTATTGTTTGTCATATTATTAATGCTATTTGTGAAGTTTTTTTGGATAGTGTTTTTTGGGGCGGGGGCGGACTTAGGATTAGGATATGGGAACGCAAAATAGATTTATTTGTTTTTTTAAGGGGCTAAAGGTTATAAATTTTTTATGGGGGACTAAACTCCCCTGCAAGTTCATAGGTCCGTCAGTGGTTGGGCCAAGGGAAATTAATTAGGTGGCGGTGGCTGTAAATTTTATACTTAAATACGAAAATATACTTGCTCGAATAGTGGATACAGAATCCTGGATAAATGAGCCCCCCGACTAATTAGACCCACATTTGGAGGACTATTAGTCTGTCCACAGAATCGAAACGAACCGTGGGTTGGACTGGACTGTAGGGTTTATGGACAGGGTCTATGTTCTAGGGCTTAGGGTTAGAGTTAGGGAAGCGAGTATTGGGTAAGTGAGAAACAAGGTAACGTAAGATGAGTATATCAGAGATGAGCATGTTGATATGGATGTGTGTGAAGACTACCAAATATAAAATTACAAATGAAGAGATTGCTCGGTTGAAGTGGTGCTAATTGAAGATAAGATAAGACAAAGTTATCTAAGGTATTCTAGACATGTAATAAGGAGACATGAAAAGGCACCAATTAGAAAGAGTTGATAATATTTATGTGGGGATGAAAACGAAAAGGGTAAACCTTTAAAAACGTGGATGCAAGTGATATGGAAAGACATATGCTTGGAAAAATGTTTTGATGGGAACGGGTGATGTGGAAAAGTTCATCTTATTACCTGACATGATATCTTATTTTTTTCATTTATCTTATGCTTCCTTGTATATATGCATATATCCTTCCGTTTGACATGTTGGTCCCCTCATGAGACACTCGTGGTTTTGTCTCTAAATGTAATATCTTGTTCTCTTAGCACCCTTCTTGGGCTTCAAGGGATGGGGTTGTGGGAGGGAATTTTCGTCCTTGATAATGTTCTTTTGGACCTCTATTTACTTTCAGATTGTAAAATGCAGTATGTAAGGTCAAACCACATTCTGTGATGACACAGCATGACACTGTGAGGGTTTGTATTGATAGTTTCTTGCTTGATGGGTGCAATACCCAGCTATGCATTGTTGATAATGTTGAGATCCTTGTACGTTTTTTTGGGCAGAACAAAGAATGGAGCAGAGATTGGCTAATACTTGGCGGATGACTGTTAATGAGAAGAATTTCATTAAGACATCATTATTGTCTAATATTAGAGTTGATGCTCGGGGTCCACTTGATTATAGACGGCTAATTATCGAGTTTGGTAGGTAAGATTTTCACACGGTTTTTATTAAGACAGTTAAAATGAGGTTTAGGCATGCACTACATGCCAACAGCTCGTTGCATGTGATAATATACGAAGAAAACTTGTGGAATGGCAACTTACGGCTATAGTTTACATTTCTTATTTGTCACTTGGTTTTTTAACGACCTTTTGTATTTTGGTCGAGCTCCAGTCTGATAATGTAAGAAGAAAAGTCCATGCGGCGATTGCCTATTTCTTAGACAATTTATTACTTGCCCTCTCTATTTATGTTAACCAATATTTAGAGTACTCAAATAAACTGATGATTCAGTTTCGAAACTATTGCTGTTACTCTGTAATGTGTTAAATGCTAGTACAAATAATAATTCGCTCGTAGAAATATGAACTACGAAGTTCATCAATGTTTTTTAGCTTAACAATCTGCATAAAGAGAAAGCTAGATATGACGGTTTATATATATAATATCCAAATATAAATTACCCTTAAATCGGTAGATTGGCATTCTTTTTGTAATCTTTTCTAGTGATGACATTATCTGCTTATTATTATTGTCTCTGTGTAAAACACTTGGGGAGCAGCTTCAACAGAAATATGCTACTCATTTTTTTGCTACTGTTCTCAGTTAATAATTTATCCTTCTTTTCTATGTATTTTGCATATGGGTATTTCTTTAACTATGTGTGCCTGTTGACCATATGCAGAGAAGATGGTTCATCAGAGGTGCAACTTGGCCAAACCCATGTTATGGGTTATGTAACTTCTCAATTAGTTCAACCTTATCGGGATAGAGCAAATGAAGGAACCCTCTCAATCTATACCGAGTTCTCTCCAATGGCCGACCCTTCATTCGAAGCAGGTCGTCCAACAGAATCGGCTGTGGAGTTGGGCCGTATAATCGATCGTGGATTAAGGTATACCTTTCTTCATCTTTCTCTGTCTCTCTGTCTCTCTATCCCTCTCCTATTCATCTAGCACAATGTTTATTACTAAGCAGGGGAACTTAAAAAGCATTACAGCACTAAGGAGGTCATATCACCTTTTAGTATATGCTTCCAAGTCAAGATCTTAGTATCATACCGATAATCATCTGTTTCCACCCTTTCTTCTCTTCGTGTCTTATGTAATATCTAAACTCTCCAGTGTGGTCGTAACTTGCTTGAATATTTGAGAAGATAGTTTGCTGCACTGAATTCGGTGATCAATTCATTTGGAATATTAATTAGTACCAAAGACGCTAAATATTAATGTGTTTTGGTTTATTTCAGGGAAAGCCGGGCTGTAGACATGGAATCACTTTGTGTTGTTGCTGGAAAGCTAGTGTGGGCTATTCGTGTTGATCTTCATATTCTAGACAACGGCGGGTAAATTATTATTTATAATGCAAATCATGGTCCATTGTGCTGTGCCGTTCACGCTATAAAACTTATATAACCTCTGTTAATTTCATGATTTTGATCTCAGAAATCTTGTTGATGCTGCAAATATTGCTGCTTTGGCTGCTCTTTTAACATTTCGGCGCCCTGAATGTACATTAGGTGGAGAAGATGGTCAAGAAGTGATAATACACCCACCTGAGGTCAGATAACTTTTACTTTTTCATTTTAGACTTTAGCGATTATGTTGCACATTTCAAGTTATTAAACCTTACTTCTCCGATAGTCTCATGAACTCAAGAAATCGTAGTTGCTTCGAAGTATACATGCTGTTTTCTACTATGTGGTTGATTATTTTTGCAATTTGGATAAACTCGCTCTTTATGGCTACACGCTTGATTACTTTTGCAACTTTGATAAACTTGCTCTTTATGGTTGGTTCCATAGTCAACTGGAAACTCGGTTGGACGTGGGAAACTCTACGTTTTTATAACTTGTATTTTTACTGTAGTTTACTAATTTTCAAGTACAGTGATACATGTTTTATTCGATTTATTATAATATCGCCGTTTTTCGTTTTTCTACAGTAAAAATACAAGTTATAAAAACTTGTATTTTTACTGTAGTTTACTAATTTTCAAGTACAGTGATACATGTTTTATTTGATTTATTATAATATCGCCGTTTTTCGTTTTTCTATGTTTTTAAATGTCATGTTTCTCGCTTCCCATTTCGCATACGTATCCCACTTCCATTTTTAAACTTGATAAGCATGGACCAACTTGATTCTTACTAGTATATAAGCAACTAGTGTGAAGCCCGTGCAACTTATTTATTTTTTATATTTATTAATTATTTTTAAATTTTTGTGTGCATAAATCATTGAGGAGATATTAATTATGTGGATAAATATTCTTTGTCCACAAATTGTTCATAAATATAAATTTTTGTTTATGACTAATCAATATGTTAAATCAATTTTCATTTTTTTAGTTGAGAAATAATTTATTGATAGCATCAAACACGTTAATATATTATATTTTGGTTGTAACAGTATCGAGTATCGAGACATAGAAGCAATAAAAAAAAGCAACTTGTGTATAATTTTTTCTTGGGTAATAAACTAATTTAAATATGCTTTAACATGAACGGTACATGTAAATAATTCCATAGTAGTATGCAAAATCACGAAACATATATTTAGATCTAATATTTGTTAATACCAATGTATAGGGTGACTTTGTAATTTGTGAGTAATATGATTTTATAATTTTTATAAGAGATTTTATAATTTTAGTTGAAAGATCACTTTTTAAAATAAAAATTCAATAGGTAACATAAGTTTTTTGTTATATATGCAATAACAATAGAAACTTATAAATGAAAATCATATTTCTTATGTGGTTCCTTTCAATTAATTTATATTAAATGAGATTTTTTTATTAAGTTGAAGGAACACTGGGCTTGATTATGGAGTGCCACTTGTGGTAAGCTTTTTCCAATTATTTGTTTTGCTAAAGTTATAGTTTTTTTAAAAACACACTTGGCATAATGTTGATATTCTTAGCCCTTCTATCACATGGAACTTAGAAACGTAATGCTTTTAATTTGGAGCCCGGTATGAAAGAGAATATCATCTTTGCATTACTTAAAGAAATTGTCATATTTGCATTACTTAAATCACAAAAAAGAAAAACGTGGGAGGACCTTGATTAGCAGATATTTTACGGTTGTTGATGATATTTATTTTACTAGACAATACAAATGAACTCAAACATGTATGTATTAATGGCATAGTGTGGAAAAAATAGTTCTGTCACGCTTAATAGTGTTGCAAAATTACTATATTTGATTATATTTATTTGATAAAAAGGATTTATTGTAATTTATTATATTTACCTTTTCTAAAGCAAATAGCAATAATTCAAAACTTCCCCGAAATTCCAAAGTCGCAATTGCCAATATTTGGAGTAATAGTTAACATAGAAATCAATACGTATACATATGAGAGATGATAAAATAGGATTAAAGTGATATAAATCAAACGCATATGCATATGTAGAAGATATGAGATCGCAAATAATAAAAATAATACAATGTTATGCTTCCACAATAAGGAAACAAAATTTGATTATATATACATGCATATTTGTTTGTATATTTTTACCTCCATGGTTGAAAAGAAGAATAGCATGGTGAGAGTACACTGTAGAGAGAAGTGATCTACTTTCTTTTTTCTACTTCTTTCAACGTTAAAACATGAATATATGATATATATATGATATGTGCAAAATTTTAAAGAAGCAATAAGAGAGGTTTCATCTTCCAGTTCATTAACAGATAATTTGTAAATTGTACATTATATATAACAATAAATAATATATCATTATATTTAAAACGATACATGTTTCTGTGGAGAACTATTTGGTGTAGCAAGAATAACTTAATATTTCAAGTCTTTCGCCTTCCAGATACAACCCCCCAAAAACACTCTAAGATCCTGCACAAACTATGTAGTCACATAATTCAAAAATATCCTTCTTTGCCCCAAAATATATGTAAGCAAAACAATATAATATGCATTAAGAGATGTGAATAAGTATGTATATCTATATGATTTATATGCATATGCATATGTACATACATACATACATATATCTAGTAAATGGGTTTGGCATTAATTGCTAAAATGGGAGTAATTTCTCCACTCAATTGCAATTTTATAGGAGTAACAGAAAACTTAAAGTGCCCTAAATAATTTGTAACAACAGTTCATAGTGTAACTGAAAGTTTATGAATTGTAACTATTAATTTTAATTAAAATATCATAACACGTTATATATACATACATGTATCTTTTAATTTCTACTATATTAATTTTTATTTACTTATAATTTAGTGGTTACAAATATTTACTCAAATATTTGAATTTTATACTTGTAACTTAATTTTATATCGAAATATATAATGAATATTCTATTTAGAATATTATTATTATTATTAACTTCTAAATGTATAATGGATATACTTATGATAACTTCTAAAATTAGTAATATAATATTTATAATGAATACACATAATATTCGAAATGTATAATATTTATAATGAATATATTTAGACTAAATGTAAATTTAGTATTAATACACATAATATAACAAAATTCATTATATATTTAGAATTTATATATAAATATGTGTGTTATAAAGAAATATTAATTTTTAATAGTATATTTGGCATTTTTATTGACATGATATTGACTTTTTAATCTTTCATGATATGATAGTCAAATATAATTTTTATTAGCAACTATTTATTTATTGGGATAAAATTTTCATTTATTTTGCAATTAATTTTATCTAAGAGCAAGATTTTGAAAAGGATTTTAAGAACTTGTAACAGAAAGCATTGGATGTGTTTTAAAAGCCATATGGTTTTGATTTTGAATGAATTTTGTAACTGATATGCCTTCTGAATTTTAATAAATTTGTTATCAACTGTATATATTCTTGAAAAAGAAATAACTCAAAGCATTAATGGTGATTCCATGACTCAAAACATTATTAGCCAAACATATATGTCTACAATGAAAGAATTGTAGCATTTCAAATTGTACTTTTTGTTGCAATCATTTAATTAATACATATGAAGTTACAAATAATGGTAATTCTTTTTTTCGTTTTGGGGCAATATATATGTCTATAGTATAAGAATTGTGTCGTTTCAACTTGTACTTTTTGTTGCGGTCATTTAATTAATAAATATGAAGTTACAAATGATGTATTCATTGACCAAGTAATAACAATTTTAAAGTGACCGTTACATTAAGTGTTTGTGTAACGCTAGACCATTAAATTGGTTTTTATTGCCTTTGGTTTTTATTGTCTTTTAATTTTTCTTTAATTTTTTTTATTTATTAATTAAAAATTTGCACAGTCATGTGTTTGGGCTGCCACTTGGCGCAAAATTAGTTAACGCAGAAAATGAATTTAAGCTCAGTAAAAGTTTGTGAGAGAAGTTAAGTGCACATATAAGGCTATATTTTGTGATGCTTTTGTCTACCTTATATCCTCGTCAATTGTTAATATTACGAGTAGGAAATTTATTTGTGTGAGCATTGATCTTTTTCTTCCGTTTTTGAGAAGTAAAAGTGTAATGCAGAGAATAGCTTACAGAAGTTCTGTGGAAGCTGTGTATGCATACATATAGAAGAAGCACTTCAGGATGGCCTTGCCCCCTTTATATTCCTTGTATCAATCCTTGTTAACATTAAGAGTTGGAAAATCGTATACAATTTGTGATATGTGCTTAGCTTTGTATCCATACATAAGATATAAATGCAGAAATACCCATGTATCATTCGTATTGTGCATATCACTGTTTGTGTCTTTGCACCTTGCTTTTCTCTTTGTATTTTGCCCTTGCCCTCGACTAGGCATTCCACGCCCCTTTTTCCCTGTACTCTTCATCAATCCTCCGTTGTGATTTGATCTGTTTCTGTTGAGTGAGTTGATCAAATGCTAATTATTTACAATTGAATACATTTTCTGATGCAATATTGATAAAAAGTGTTGTGATTGGGGGTTTCCATCATTCTAATCTCAATGAAAAATTTCTTTCGTTAATCTTAACCGACTGAAACTTTAAATTTTTTACGGTAATTTACCAATTCTATTATGTTTGCCTTCTGACAGATAAAAGAACCACTGCCTTTGATAATACATCACCTTCCAATAGCAGTAACCTTTGGATTTTTTGATAATGGAGACATCATGGTAAGCAAACCTAGTCCTTCAAAGCTTTGAGTACTTGTGTTCTCTTCTAATGTGTACTTAGTGATTGTAGATAATAGACCCAACACACTATGAAGAGGCTGTTATGGAGGGTAGATTGACGGCTACCTTAAATACAAATGGGGACGTTTGTGCTATCCAAAAAGCTGGAGGAGTGGGTGTCATCAGTAGTAACATAATTTCGTGTTTGAGATTTGCTTCTGTGAAGGCTGCTGATTTGACAACTAAGATAAAGAACTCGGTGAGTTTTTCTTTCCGAAACCTTCTTTTTCAGAAAATTGAGGATCAGTTATATGCTTTTAAAATCAGCAACTAGAAAGCTTGCCCGACAGCGCTGCTGTATGCAGTTTGAAAACAAGGCTGTCAAAATATCTGTTCATTTTCACATTCTGCTTTCTTAATTTTTTCCCCTAAACAATATATATTATGTATATATGTATTCATGAAATGGACAAACCTGCCATACTAGGGCAAACCCCATACAAGACCCTAGCAATTGTCTAAATTAGGCTATAAAAGATCCATAAAGAGACAACAAGAAGACACAAAAATGGCTCTAATTACCCAAAAGGAACTCTCAATCTCTTCAAAAATCCGAGTTCTCATGCTAATCCACCAAAATATATTGCTGCAGGGAAAAAGCTTATTCTATTCTTAGGTCCTGTATTATAACATTGTTATGGAAATATTTTCATTTGATTGACTTTCTGATATTTACTGTGACTTTCTGTCAGGTTGAGTCTTACAACACAGAAAGGGCCATGCGTAAGATCAAACGTCACTCATCTTCGGTAGCTTTAGATGCTTGTGAACCTTGCCCAAATCTGGAGAATCGGATCCAATCTCTTGATTTTCAAGATGTGAGTGATACATCTGTACAACGCATGGAAACATTAAATAGTACGAGTCAGAGTAATCGCTTACTAGCTGGAAGTGGAACCAATTCGCTTGACAGAAGAGGAGATGGCTGTGCGATGAGTTTTAGTGGCAGTCCCTCTAGTTGGTAGGTCATATTTTATTTATTTTTGGGTGGATTTTCTGTAAGGGGCAAAATAGTTTCGCCCGAAAATTTGGGAGAAAAAGATAAGTTGAAAAAATATGAGAGGCTATGTGGTTTAGTTGAGCCCTGGATCCTTTCCTTCTTCCTAATCCCTCTCTCCGTTTCTCTGTCCTTGTGTATTCAAAACACTGATGATTTGTAGGATGTTCTCTTTATATTCTTTTTTGTTTTCAATTCTTGTGTTTTTCATGACATTATCCATCCACGCACATGGTTTCTGAATTTTCTGTCCTTTTGCTTTTCCAGGGATCCATACTCAAAGGGCATTGATCCTGATGTGTTGAAGGCTTCTCTAGCTTCACGTGGTATTTAATTCTATTAACATCTTCTTAAATTATAATAAGGACAGATAATTTTACTTAGTTGGCTTGAGAAGATATTCAATAAAACTTGGTTTTGGTTTGCTGATTGGTTTGATTTTCTTCAGTCAAGGAAGACCACTTGTCGTTTTTTTTTTCAAAATAGATTTGGAATGCTTAATTTGAATCTTTGTTTGTTTTTGGAAAGACGAACCATGTAAATGTAATGACACTTTCCGATCTGTCTTTCCTTGAATGTGATAGCTTCATTTTCTAGAACTTCAATAATACATTTCATCTTCATCAACTAGGAGTATAATTTATGACTACGATTCTATATCTATATAGACTGCCTTGTGTTGTCCAGTTCTCTATAAATGCTTTGCAAGGTAACTAAGGATGAGACAGCTCGTAACATTTTTATTTGCAGGTTAACTTAGAGACATGTGTGTTTAGCGAACCACTAAGAGATGGAAGCTGACGTGTGTTTCCAATGTGGCGTGCAGGTGCAGTAAGACCTCACAAAAAAGTGCTCGGAGTAGGACACGAGCAGCGCTCTGAGACTAAACCAGAAGAAAAACCAGGTGGTGTTGAGCCAGCCCCTCTTCGAAATGATCCCATGTTAGAAACTACAGGGCAGAGAAAAGAGCAGAAGACCTTGAAAGATGCGGTAAAGCCCAAGCACAAGAGGAAGAAGAAGTTAGACCAAACTTAATTAAGTTTTTAAACGGTAGCATTTTATTATGCCCACCAAAACGTTCTTTTGCACCATTTGAAAAAAGAAGATGATTCAGTTGTCAAGATTTATTAGGTAGTGTGACACATTGATCAGGACCAGAAGCAGGATAGAGAAAGAAGAAAGGCGGGGATGAACCTCAAGTCTCCCTACTCATAAATTGGCCTCTACCGTGAAGAGGGAACCAATTTTCTTATATTTATTATTATTATTTATTATTTATTTATTATTATTATATATATATCTATATATATATTAAATTCCTATTTTTTCCTTCGTTCCTACTTGGACATTTTTATGTTTTCTATATATAATACTACTAAAATATTCCATTCAAAAAAGAAGAGACTACATAATAGGGAAAGTGACATGATCGATGATGTGGGATTTTTCGGATTTTTTGCAATTTTGGGTCAGTTGAATCTCAATAATGCGTGAATGATATATCAATAGAAATAATTCACAATATGGTGCACACATTATATTGTGCGAA
>MKEJ01043302.1:0-21768 GCA_001753735.1 Embelia ribes | reverse complement strand
GAGGCGAAATAAGCCAGGTGAGCATTAGCCATACTCCAACTCAAAGCGAACTCAAAGCGACCTAAATTAACCTTACCGAATGCGACTCAAATTTAAGTCTAAGTTTGAACTTTGAACTCAACTTGCCTGAAGATGTGGAACTTCGAACTTGACATGAAAATCTTTATTTTGATATATATATATATTATGAACTCATACTACTCAAGCTATTCGTGAGCCTAAGCAAGCTGAACATCTTAATATTCAAATTCGATCCAAACTCGAATTAAGTATAATGGTATACTCAAACTCAACTCATTTAATTCTCTAATTGAGCTTGAGTCAATCTACAACTGACTCGCAACCAGTCCCAGTTGTCAATATATGAAATTTCATGCCTTTGAAAATGACTTAATCCTTCACCTGTGTTGAATAAAGTTACCATTATACTTTCTGATAAATTATCTAGTCAACCTTTAATTTTGCAGAGGGACCAAATCACAAATGACAACAAGATATACAGTTCACTTAGATCAGCTATTGCATGTATATTATTTTATTTGGCGTAAATAGAGACCTAAAAATATATTTATCAATTTTTGTATACCTACCTCCCGGACAGGAAACTGAAAATTATAGGTGTTTTAATGTAATTGCACGTCTGTTAAGTGTACCTATCTATGCATGTGACATACACACGGTAAAGGATTATTATTAATATATCTGTATGTACACATGAATATATAAAATACTGCAACTAGATTTTGTATAAAGTGATTACATGTCATACTATTATGCCATGGACCACACTGACCCAAACCCTAAGTGGCTTTTTTTCAGCTAGCCGTCTTAATTTTCTCATACCTTTTTGCTTTTTTTCACGTTTGGCACTCCTATCCTTTTAGGGCAAATTTATATTAAAACTTCAATTAAAAACAAATGGTTACTTCATTATTGAAAATGGAATGACATTGGTGCCCCCTGATTTATTATCATGGATCAATCCGTATCCAACTCGCATTAGATCTGCACAAGCCCTTGGCCCATCGGGAGATGGTGCAGGTCTGATGCTGGCTGGATATAGATAGGACCCCGACAAGTGGGTACACGTTGGCTTCGGGTCTGAAATCTAGACACATAACTGACCCGCATCCCACCCATCGGCTGCTAACATTGTCAGTAGACTGACATACCGTACGCATTAGGCACTCCTACACTTTTCTCGCACTTTTTTTGCTTTGTTCAAGTTTGGCACTTGTACACTTAAAGCAAAATTTCACTCAAACTTCAATTAAAAAAAAGAGTTACTAAATGCAATGGCAACCGATATAACAATCTTTCCGAACGTCATTGGAGTGCAAAGACGCAAAGACAATTCAGACGACAATATTATTATGTACACGGACTAACTGTTGCAGAACAAAGCCGAACCCACGGTGGTCTTTTATAATCACAGTTATAGATCGCAATAATCCCAAATACACTTGTCAAAACTGGGAATTACTAGCTTTAATAAAACTTCTATTTGATCCCGGTAGTTTCAATCAAACAGTAGAAGTCTTGAAATTTTAATAGTGGCAGTTTAAATCCCTAGAAATCATAAGAACGTGATAGATAAAATCCCTAGAAATGATAACACATTTGGTCTAAACTGTAGTTTTTTCTCCGGGTTAGACGCTCTAGCCTGCTAAAATAGATGGTTGAAACTTAAATAGCTGTTAACGATTAATTGAACCCTAAATAATCCAAAAATGAGTCACTTCATACGATGTTTATCAAGATGGATAAATTTCCCCATAGTAGTAACCAATTATGCCAATTGCTAGAACCAAATAGAATTATGGTTTTACCATGATCAACACTAAACACTTGAACAATTTAAGTCCGTGAGTTATCATTTGAAGAGCCTGGCTACAGCTAAAACATGAAGCTTTTTCGTCAATAGTTTCAAATCAACTCAGCTCATTTACAAACTACTCCCAAAAGCTTTAATGATGAAGCTCTTCACATGATCACCCCACTATAACAATTAGAGCTTGTATGCTATTGATAAGCAAAGGTTTAATATGGTTTTGTTTACTACTTTTTTTTCTCAACTACACTTAACTAATCTACTTCATACTCTTTTACTTTTTTGAAAATCTCCACACAACTCGATACTTTGTTACAAATATGTAAGAATTAGTACTAACCCGATACCATATCTGTATTTTACTGGGGTATATAAGTTTGCAAGATTTGTTTATCCAAAAAGGAAACCTTCTAAGATGATCCAAAAGTTGATCGCAAGTAAATACCTACGATGAAGCTCAGTAACAAACAACACAAGTTTTAACTCTCACAATAAGATTAGTATAGAACCTAAACTTCATAGATGTATAGCCATACCCATTTTCCTATCACCAGCTTCACATGTAGAAGAAAATAGAATGTCATTTCATTCTTTACAGATAATATGTATTTACACGGAAAAAGGAATAAACCACGCAAGTAAGCGTTTTAAAGTGGGAAATTTTCTATTTACTCACCTCTTTCTAGTATTTAAAATTGGCTAAACAGACGCAGATATAGAGAAAATTCACTTTTATCCACTGGCAAGATCATAGGAAAAGAAAATCTTACCAATCTTCAAGCCATTCAGGAGTATTAAGTTCTTCCACACTTCGAGGTGGGGAGAGTTGAGAAGCTCCACTTTCATCCGAATGGTATTCCAAGTATTGGGTTATACGAGAGGCAATCTCACTGGGAACTGGGAAGCTCCGATCCCTAACCTCTTTCCAATCAACTCCGCTGAACCATGGATGAGTTTGCACGGATCCAGCTCCTTCGCTTCCCAGTCTTGTGCTTTCTTCAACTTCGAGTAACTGGATGAACCAGACATGCCATGTAAGAGTCTCTAGCCAGAAACTTGGACTTATAATTACAACTCTCAAGTTTTTATGCCAAAGTACCCTCAAAAAGTTCCATCCATTATATTCTACAACAGAACTTGGTTAATTTGAGCAAAACCAATGTTAGAAGTTTGAACTTGGTATATTAATGTCACACATCATGAAAATGTGTTCAAGTATAAATGAGTCATGTAATGGGTACCCGTGTTACTGAAAAAGCAAAAAGTTGAAGGGGTCTAACTATAATTCCAAAAAACATGTGGATGGTCCTCCAGTTACCTTCAACATTGGAGTGTCTGTGTAACCTACCCTAACTTAAATAACAATGTGTATAGGTTTTCAGGGTTCCTTCTGTTAAATTGATATATCCTGGAGACTCAAACATATCCCGTTTAATCCTGCAAGCTAAACGGTATTCATTTGCTAAATACAACCACCACAACAAAAACCAAACCATAAATGTCTTAAAATGACCAATGTCCAAAACCTCATCCAACCAGCCCTGATAAAAAGAACAAGGAATAGCAATTGGAAATATAGAAATACCTTAGTGATGAGATCAACAGCTTCGCGGCTCAAAGTTTGCGGGAGACATAACTGTCCTTTTGCAATCTTCGCAAATGTATCAAGTTCGTTTGATCTCCATGACCCAAATGGCATTTCACCTAGAAGCATGAAATGAATCAAGACACCCAACGCCCACCTGCACAAGTTTCTGATAGTAAGTTTGAGAGGCAGTTCCAACATTCTGGTAGAGAAAGCAATAAAACTGTACGACCAGTTTATCTTTAAAATGTTCATGGAAACAAAGAAAATCTTTCGGGAGGAAGAGAAACGTGATTGTTGAAGTATAATGCTACAAGTTTCTATACTTTGAGGGCCCAATGGCCTAGCTAACAAAAGCCAACGGCTATAGTAATATACAGAAAGCTAACTATAGCCAACGGCTACAGTAATATACAGAAAGGAGAACAAAGCTAAAAGGTCTAGTGGCCAAGATACTCATTTATTATATAAACGAACTTTTTATGCGTATTAGAGTCAATCATGTTCGGACCAGTGCTACATAGACACTCCAACTTGAAACTTTACTACTACCGAAGAGCATTCCAAGAAACAAAATCAAAAAAGATGAAATTTCTTCTATTTTTTCTTTTTCTAGTTACAGCTTCATTTCTATGAATAAAGTCATACGAAATATCATAAAAACATAACGGGTATATTTGTAGTTTGTTACATACCAATCAGCAGGGAAACCATGGCCTCTTCCCTGGACTATCTCGGGAGCCAAAAAATCTGCCGACCCACAAATTGTGAACGTTCTTTCCCCAGATATCTTCTTTCCAAATCGGAAGTCCACTAGCTGAAATGCAGAAATTAAAACCAAAACAGAATTTAAATAGCTAATATATGCAAGTGGAAAAAATATTAGACACGTTAATGAAAAACAAACCATTTAAAAAAATAAACCTGAATATGTCCTGTCTGATCCAACATCACATCTGGAGTTACACCTCTGTAAAGTACACCCTCCTGATATTAAAATAAACATATATAAGAAAGCATTGCTTCAAATAAGATAGATGTACGAGTCTTTAACACATTCAGGCCAAGTTTAGTAGCTTAGTCTTAAATAAGCTTTAACAGTGTTTACTTATAAGACATTGTTTGTCATTGTTAGCTATTGTTTGTCTTATCCTAACATACATTTCACAGACTTTATTCTAAAATAAAAACACTTATTTCAATTATTTCATTTTCCAAATACACCAATACGACCTATTAAGGAACTATTTAACCCAACGAAAATAAATATGCTGATCTACAAAGAAGATGCAGACAAACAAGCTTTAAAGAACCAAAAGTTGGAAATTGCATTGACATTAACCTCATGCAGATCTTCCAAGGCAGTCACAAGGGAAGCAGCACAAAATTTGGCTGACACCTCATCAAGTGGGGTGTGAAGTATCGAATTAATAGAGCAAGCGATGCGTGTATTTAGCAGTATGCCAGCATGTATTTGGTCGGCGCAAGTGCATAAAACCCTTGGAACGAAATCAGAAGGGCTTAAATACTTCATTAAGTTCTTCTCTTTTAAGACCAATGCTTCCTTTCCGAGACTTCTGACTTTATACTTCAAGAATCGCTTCAAGCTAAGCAAATTTTCTATGCAATAAAAAACGGAAACACATGGCACAGAAAGAAAATCATTACCGGAGCACTTAGGTTGCATTTAGTAATGCTTATAAAAAAGTCTGGTTTGGTAACAATAAAAAAAAGCAGGAAACAGTTTGGCAGTGGTTCCACAACAGCTTTGTATATAATAATCATGTAAAACCCCAGAATTTACAGAAAAGTTGTTTCGCAGTTTTCTCCTTTTGGTTGAAATCAAATATAACCTCGACAATGATGAAAACAAAACGAGAGCAGAAGCTGATATTCAGAGGATGGAACCTAACATAACAAAAAAATTCAATGACTTTACAGCAATCATCAACAAAAAAATAAATGACGCTCGTAAAAGCTTCATAGCAAGTTATCTCTTTGAGAATATGACTTTAAGAATACATCAGAAGAAGCCAACCTGTGTCTTTCAGATGAACAAGCCCTATCTCACAGCAGTCTGTGGAAAATATACACTTCTTCCAATCCTAAACGAAATCACCCATGCACAAATTTAATTGCTCCTTCCACAACATTGTCATAATCAAATTAAGGAAAACAAGAATTGTAAAATCTTACCAGCTCAGAAAGCTCGACCTTTCCAAAAGACGAAGGATCGATGCTTTTGGGTTCCGACAATAAGCTCACGGAATAGTCCATCGGTCTATATACAAAATCGATATCCAGATTCGCATTAATCAAATAGGTATAGTCCATGATATACGAAAAGTACTAGTTTGGAAAATTCATTTTTTCTCTAAACAACACATAAAATGCAAGAAAGAAAGCTGATCTTACATATTATAAACATTGCAGCAAATATAGTATTAGATGTAACTACTACATAGTATTCTAAACAAAAAGTATTACATACTTGTGATCATCCTGTGAAAGCTTGGTCAGCGATCCAACAACAGCGTCAAATATTTCTTTAGTTAGAACAGCACATACCACCTTACCCATGGCAACTGCACTGATCAAGTCAATTTGCTCACCCAGGAGCATCCATTCGCCAAAATAGCTTCCCTCGGTCTTCTCCACCGAAATTTCCTTATTGGTCCCCAAATAATTGTCCCCTTCTAGGTTGTCAGGCACGAGACTCCCAGTATTCGGTTTGTGCATTACTTCCGTGTCAAAAGTAAGTTTAACTTGTCCCTTTTGGATGATATACAATCCTAACAGGCCCACGTCCTACATACACAAGAGGAGGGAAATAAGAGGGACGATGACAACAAAATGAAATATTTAGGCTACGTTTATTTCGACTTAATTTTTTCATTTCCCTCTAACACATTCTCCAATCAAAATTTGCATTCAGAACTACAAAGATGAAGGATGCTTGAGTAGACTTTCAACACCAAAATAAACACAACCTTAATAGTAAGTTATATATCTACACCTAATTTTGCACCCAATCTCACATTAGTCTCTTGCATTTCAAACAATTTTTTTTTCCCTTCACAATTAATAGCAATATTACCTTTATTTCAACATTGTAAGAATATTTTGGCAGGTGTCATTCTATAATATGGCAATAACACAGAAAAGGCTCCCATTGCTATGGTTTAGAAAAATTACAGACTAGGATGCTTCCATTTCAAATTTTTAGACCAGATCCGACTGGGTATAAAAGCTGGAGTAGATAATGAATACATTAAGATATTTAATTTCAAGTGAAACGCACCCTATTTGCAATTGTCTGCCCTTTGGAGAAAGAAACTTCAGAAAGACAATCTGAAATTTGACTAAGCTGTAAAATTGTCAATCTTGAGAGAAGATCTACTGATCGAAGCAATTTTAGCGATAATAAATTTGAAAATTTTGACATAAGAATTCCTCGAAAATCTTCCCTTCTTAAGGCCCAAAGTGTTACACTCGTCACAGCACGGACTGAAGCTTGCAAGGGTTTGTTATACCTATATATCCAAAAGAAACCTAAAAGGTCAGAATGATTTCTATGTTACTCAAGATCAACCACCTAGAAATATATCCATTGACACCAATATGTCACAAATTAACCATGACTACTCAAAAATTGGAAGAAAACCATTTCCAGATCTGTGTTAGTTTCTTATGTTTGCAGACCTTTTGAACTTAAAATACTTGTAAGAAAGCATAGGCAATGGCCCAGTTTGGTATTGCTATTTGCACCTGCTTCTGTTTTCTTTTGTTGGAAATTGTACCCTCATGTGTTTGACAAATATTAAAGCAACTCTTTTTATAATATGCTTATGCTTTTCAAGGGGTGCTTTTAGAAGCAACCTAAGGGATATTTCAAAAGTTGTTTCTGCTTTTCCTATCATTAATTACTAAAGTAACCTTAATTATAGTTTATCCATTCCTATACATACGTACTTTTGTCTTTTGTACATCAAAAAATACCATTTTACCAAACACAACACTACTTATCAAATCAAATTTTAGAATTTATTTACCAAGTACTAGGATTGTAACTGCATCTAGAATCAATTTTCAAAAGCAGCTTTAAGAAGCGGATTTTGAAAAGCACCAACATTCCAAACTAAGCCTTAGGCTAGTCCAACAAGATGTTCAAATAAATGGTGCTTGTCATTTTTATAGGAAGTCAAACTTATTGTTTATACAATTATTGAGGAAAAAGGAAAAATATGAATGTTAAACACTTAAAAACATTCTATATAGAAGCAGGAACACTGCATTGACTACAATAAATGGTGAAATTCCCGTGGTGAAATCATTAGACTCTGCTGGCGACGGAATTAGAGCTCCTCTTTGAATGGATTTTGTTATTTCTTGATTTTGTATAACCAGATCAATGGTGGTACTTGGAGACACACATATCCATCATTGAAGCTATGTGAAACATGTTCTAATAGGCAATTCACATTTTGGAACTTCTTGTATTGTGGTTGCTTCTTGCTGATAATTTTGTATAGAAATTAAATTTGCGTATGGAAAAGGTTTGTTTTGAATATTGTGAGAGTTGACAGCATTGATAATGGTATCACCCTCTCCGGTCTGGTTATAACTAGCCATAAATTTCCATACCAATATAATAGGTCCTTAAGATTTAATATCCTTCTATTTTTGGTTCGCAGGTCACCGCTCTCATTCCCCTGATGTACATGTGTGTGTGCACATATTATTCATTGTTCAAAATTGGAATGCTTATGTTTTATTCATTCACTCCAAGGCAAACAAGTTCAGTCAGCTTGCTTATGATATGCTCGTATGTGCTTTCCCTTTTACCCCTTTTCTTGATATAGTATCGCTTTAGAATCTATTTTGTATGTATTCCTCATGGAGGCATTCATATTGAAATTTACTCTACCTTTATCAGGATGGTTGCTCGATATGCTCCTCCAATTTCTTACAACTTCCTTAATCTCATCAGGCTGGATGATAATCGTAAAACTGTTTTTGAAGAGGTCACCTTCTGTACTTTTCTTGTCCGTCAGTCATGAGTTAGTCTTGATGCCATGCATAATGCTTGTCAGACTGAATTATTTTCTACTGGAGAATCGGTGTCCTTTTTGTCAATCCTTCAACATGGATATTTGTTTGCTTTTGTTTCTTTGGGTAGATATCAATCCAGTCGAGCTAGAGTTTGATATTTATGTTAGGTTTTGGTATTAATATTAAGATTTACTTGCTCTACACTGTCGTCGTCGTTTTTTTTTAAATTTCAAAAAAACTGCTTTTGATATTGACAAATGTGCTTATTTTTTGGTCTCCACATGCTTTAACTATTTTTATGTGCGTCTATGTGTGCATCAAATGTTGTTTGTGGGAAAATATTTTCAAACTTCACTCGTAATATTATGATGGCTATAATGTCTGACATTCATCTTTGATATAACGTGCAGAGAATGGGGAATATTGACGATGCTGTTCCTTTCTTTGGGAAAGGATTCAATAAAATCTACCCACTTATTATGGTTATATATACTATATTGATTGCAAGCAATTTTTTTGATAGAGTCATTGAATATTTTGGAAACTGGAAGATTTTCAAGTATTTCCAAAGTGAAGCCGATGATCTCGATGGATTTGACCCATCAGGTTTGATAATTTTACAAAAAGGTGTGTACTGAGTTCACGTCTCTCCTCTGTGTCCTTTGTTTGAATGGAATAATGAAAAATGTCACAGTTGGTCATAGTTTATACAAGTATTCTGTGTTTCCCATTTCATTTTCTCAGAACGTTCTTGGATTGAACAAGGACATAAAGTTGGCGAACTTGTTATTCCATTAGCAAGGAATTTCCACAATGTAACTATGGATCTCGAGTCGGTTAGCATTAGCAAGGTATTTGTTGCTTATTAGCTTAATTTTCTGTTCTTTCTATTATTCCACGAGAATTTAATCACTTTATGTAACTCTTTTATCACATGGATTCCAAAGGTTCCCATTGAAATGAAAGACACGTCCACATTGATTGATGATGGTCAGAGAAGTCACTCGACAACTGCCAAAACGGACGCCCAAGAACAATCCAGTCAAGAATCTATTGGGAAAAAGTATTCCGCTATCAGGGCACAGCAGAACAAAGAAAGGTCCGCCCTAGATTTTGCAGAAGCCAACAGAGCCAACTCTAATTCCACTTCATCAGATGTAGAGAACTCACAGGATCTAACATTCAAACCCTCATCGAAAATAGCCTCTACCTGGGAATCTATGAAGACAAATTTCCAAAATTTGAAGTCTAATATGGGAGCCAAGAAATTTCTACCCCTTCGCCAGGCTCAAGATACCGAACACTCCAGAGCTTCATCATCGGAGTCGTTGGATGATATTTTCCGGAAACTAAAGCAGCCTAATTCAGGCCATAGAAGTTATGTCAATGATGATTACGATGATATTGATGATCATCCAATGGATATGAGAAAGCCCTCAAGCAGAAGGTGATGTTTCCATCTCTTTGGAGACAGTTAACAGATGCTTTTGCAGAGCAAAAGGTTACAATTAATGAGTATATCTGAACCGAGATTTTGATATTATTCGGATTTCTAGCTCACTGCAAGGATGTTGGAGATGCGTAAGCGACACCAAAGTATATAAATGTATTACCAGTATACAAGGAAATAGAATCCACATTTAAAGTTATTTAGGTTGGCCAAATATGTCTTGGGGTTTGATCCCTTTTTCAACGCATGCGAGCGATCTGGTCATAATCCATTGTACAAGATAATGTTAAAAACCTATGATGAATTTGAACTCTTTATTTGGCATTGGTTATTGATGGGTACCTTAATGTTTAGAAAGATGAGCTATTATACATTTAGAGTAAGCAATGTTCTGATTCTTCAGTTGTTTGTTGCTGATGTGTCTTATGCATTCACTGATGATGCTGCGAGAAAGGCCCAACCCTGTAACGGAAGATTGTCTTCTGATCGTGCCATGGTTTTCATGAATGAGAGAGATCCGATATTGTGAGTTTATTACCGATAGTTAAGAGTATTAATTTTCGAAATGCATTGATTTGTGAAATTAGGGGCCTAAATGAGTTTAAAGTAGACTTTCATAATGTTGTTTACTTTGTATGTGCTCGAGTTGAGTTCTCAACCACGCAGGAGGAGAATGAATCAAGCTTTCTTGGGCTTAATTACTAACAATCTGTTTTGTACAAAGATTTCTCATGGGAAAATATCACCGAAAAAAATCTCTAGATCATGAAAGAAAATCTTCTTTATCATCGCATTTTCCGCCAAAGAATCTTGCATCAAACAGGAGGCTAATGAGCACTGTTGAGCAAAACAGTTTCAAAAGCTACGCATGACTTGTGTGTATTGTGGATATAAGTACATTATCGAGAGTATCGAATGGAAAATTTGTACAATGAGAACAATAAAAAGCAATCACACTAGCGTTTTTCATTCATTTTTAAATTTCATTTTAGAAATCTATTTCTCTCACATAATAAAGATAGGCGGCATCAGACTTTCCAAAAAAATTAATTTTATTCAATGAAAAAAATAAATATAACAAAATAATTGATTTTAAAAAATATTTTTCTGATATATTGGTATTTTTATTTTATTTTGGTGAGAAAAAATTATTTTTTAATAAGTGATGGGAGAAATTTCTCTAAATTTCTTATTTGAGAAATTAAAGGAGGGAGAAAAAGACTGTTGTGATTGTGATTTTATCTTTAATACTGCTTACTCCCTTCAAAAATATTAGACCTTTTTGATTGTGTAAATAATTTTAGGCACCCAAAAAAGTATCCTACATCAAATCATTTTAATATGGGCTACCAATATACTCCTAAACAGAAAATGTTTTATTTTGTCCTAAATAATTTGGAGTAGTAATATGCTAAAATTTATCACATCATCAACATCCTCTATTATAGCATTCTCACAAGCCTTTTTAATTTAATTTTTACATTTCATTTTCTAAAAATTAATTTTTCATATTCGAAATTCACATTTTAAAAGTTACCAATATCAGTCTTTTTATAAAATTTTAAAAAATTTACTAAAATAATTATATATTATAGAATAATATACAAAAATAAGTTTTCCTGAATCTTGACCAAGGTCTTATCATTTTTTTGCACAAAAAAAATTCTTTTTAGTGGAGATTGTGAATATTAGATTTTTCTGTTGATAAATCTAATGTAGTATTTCTAAAATTTTTTCTAAAAATACAGAAAAATAAAAGAGAATGATTTATTTCTAAGAGCATTCACACCCTTCTTTCTAAAGGGGGTTTCTTCCCAATTTAATTTCTCAAATGAGAAATTGAGGGGAGAAATCTCCCACATCAGTCTTTCTATTCCCAAAACATTTTCTGTAAATGCTACAGTAACTTTCTGAATACCATTCAACATTTCTCAATTAATTTTTTTTCCACCAAAATAAAATAAACCAATATATTAAGAAAATATTTTTTTAGAATTTATTAATTTTATATATTAATATTTTAATTGTATGGAAATGATTTTTTAGAAAGACTGGTGCAACCCATTTCTATTTTGTACGATAAATAAGTTTCTAGAAAGGTAAATGTAGAAATTAAACGAGAAAGATTGGTGCGAATGCTCAAAACATCATAGAAAATTACAAAGGGGGTAAACCTCAATTATACGGGGCTAAAACTACATAGCTCCGTCCCTAAATGAGTCATAGAAATAATCCAAGACTATGCAAAAATAATGCGTATAAAGCTAAGAGCTTTGATTCGATGATTGTAATTTCAATATCAAACAACCCAGCTCAGGACTTCTAATTAAGATGATTAGGAGCATTCACACCAGCCTTTCTCATTAAATTTCTAAATCTCACTTTCTAGAAACACATTTCTCTTACAAAATAGAATTGATCATTTTTAACCTTTCTAAAATTAACTTTCTACACAATTAATTTGATAATATATAAATATAAAAAATAAAAATAAAAAATTTGAATATGTCGGTGTTTGTTTATATATTGACGAGAAAAAATATTTTTTTAATAGAGAAAGGGTGAATAATAACCTTCTCATTTGGGAAAGTTACTCTTGCATTTCTAAAAATTTTTTGGAAAATATAACGACTAAATTTACATAATTTATTCCCTTTTTCTCCTTTCCCTTTCTATTTGAGAAAGGGAAATGTGCCATAGAAAGGCTGGTGTGAATGCTCTAATCATTTGCACCGTCACAAAAATAAACTGAAAAAAAGTGAGCATAACATAAGTGGTGACAATTTTTCTTATGCAAGAAAACAAAATCTAGTAATCGAAACAAAGGACAGGGAAGTTCCTATAATAATTCTGAACCTAGCGATGCATAGATTAAAAGACTATACTAAAATAAAATTTAAATCATAAAAAATTCCAAAACAAAAACAGGGGAAAGATGGAGAGATAAGCAGACCTAGGGTTTCAATTGACTATCAGTTCAGTCGCCGTCGTCTCTCTCTCCCTCTCTCTCTCTCTCTCTGATTATTTAATTATTTGTTCACTTTTCTTACCGCTATTATTTGAGTTTACTTTTTATGTCGTTCCCATTTTATTCGCTTTCCATTTAAATTTATCAGTTTACCAAATTGGCCCCATTGTCTCGTGAGATATACCAAAAATAACACTTGTGCAATCCCCTTTTGAATTATTAACAAGTATAGTAATTGATACAAGTATAAAAATACAGTAATTAAATAAAAATATTATCCATTGATGCAAGAATTACCCACAATTATAACTTCATGTTGTTAGCATAAATATGTTACGGGTAGAGAAGAAGAAGAGGCACACAAAGAGAGAAAATGAGATAAATTAAATATGTGAATAGAATAAGTTTGGTTTAAATTTTAAATTTTATTTTATATGTTGTAACATTTTATAATTTTTTCTTTCTATATAAATATGAAAGCACACACCAATTTTAGTTTAATGAATTGTGTCAAAATTAAACTTTTGTTAGCTTGATGCTAAACTATGTAATTTTTTTGTCTGAACTTTTTAAATTTTAACATGTTCATAACATTAAATAAATAAATTAGAATGGTGAGAGACAACATGACGAAATCGATACGACACTTGTGTAGTTCCTTTTGCATGGTAATATTTTTTGGTTGTATTTATATATGAAAGCACGCACCAGTTTTAGTTTAATAAATTATGTCAAAGTTAAACTTGTATTAGCTTAATGCTAAACTATGTAATTTTTGCGTCTCATATTTTACTTTTATGAACTTTTCAAATTTTGACATATTCATAACATTAAATAAATAAATTAGAATGGTGAGAGACAACAAGACGAAATTGATACGTCACTTGTGTAATTTCTTTTGCATAGTAATATTTTTTTGTTATATTAATTAATTTAGATGTGCATAGTTGTTAATATATTATGATTTTCATATTTGGATATAAATATGCCATTTACTCAAGCAAGTAGGGGAGAGCAAAAATTCGGGTATCCGATCCAAAATTCGGATATCTGGCTTGAATTACTCAAAATTCAGGTTCAGATTCGGATTTTATTTTTTTTTAAATTCGGATAATTCAAGAATTCGGGTAATATTAAAATATTCGGGAATTCGGGTAATATTTTGTTAATTGATGCATAACTTTGATAAAAATATTTTTATAAAATGATAATAACCAATTAATTTACTCTATATATTACTGAAAATAAATTATCATTATTTTGTAAAAAAATAAAATAATTATTTATATAATTTAAATTTAAATGACTTACTATAATGCCTAAAATTGGTAGCATTGCGATGGAATAGAGAGGTTAGCATTAAGATAACTATTAAATACTGATTTTATTTAATTAATTATCTTTTTAGAAAATTTAAACATTAACAAGAAAAGTGCAAAAAGATATAGGCGTATATCATGCAATAAAAATTATAATTTGGAAATCTTGTTAATTTTTATATATTTCGTATTGCTAAAAAAATTTATAATTTATTGTATTTTGATTTTATTTACTTAATCGTGAAAAAACTGGTATTCAAATTATTATTTATAATTTAAAATTTTATAGAAAATTTATAAATTTTATTTAATAATGTGCACTTCATACTTAATTTAACCTTTAGTCTAATATATTTTCTATTAATAAAAATAACAATCTCAATAGTTTATTTTAAAAGTGAATGACAAAATGATAAAAAATGACATATTTGATGAAATAATTGAAACTCGGGGATAAAATTGATTAAAATCAAAATTTTGAAACTAAATCGATAAAAGACATTTTTGGGTATTTTTTATATTTGCCCAAAAAAAATAATTAGTTTGCTGGCTAAATATTAACCGCGGTAATTTTTTATTTAAAGCGCAAACTTAAAATAAATTTTCCAAATTAAAAAATGAGAAGGGAAAAAGTTACCGAAAATGGAAATAGAAAACATGCTTTTAATAAAAATATAAAAAGTACAAGTAAAGATGACATTGTAAATAATTAAACAAATCATATATGACTAGGCCTTAAAGTTAAATACATATATTAAAAACAATGTATAATTATAGTTACATATACTAAAATAAAATACTTCTAATTAATATATTATTTATTTTAAGAAATAATTAAATAGTATAATTTTTCTTCCGAATCCCTAATTAGAAAGGAACATTTTGAAAGCAAAACTATAGGGCTAAAATGTAATTTCACAAACCGTTGATTTAGCGCGTAGTCTTCTCATTCCTTTTGACTCCCATCTTTATCTCTCTCTCCCAGAGAGAGAGAGAAAGAGAGAACATCTATATGTAGCCAAAAGGAGAGAATAAGCCAGAGAGATTTTTTTCTTTCAATAATCTCTCTCCTCTCTCTCCCGTTTCGACTTTCTTCCTTCCTTCTCCCGGTCGTCTCCTAGAGGTCAAATTCAGGTAATTTCTGACCTATTTGTATGTATATATGTACACATCTCTTTTATATTGTTTTAGGGCTATATGAGATCAATTCGCCGGATCATCTTCTTGTATTCGATATATGATGGGTTTTTTGTATCTATATATTGGTATTTTTATTTTTATTTGACTAGGACACAGTTCTTGAGAAATTTAATTTTTTGGGGGGTTTGCCGATTTGGGTTTGATTATAAGATCCTCATTATGTGTTGTGTTTATTTATATATTCAGATTTTTTTTTTTTTTGATAATTGGTTGAATTTATATTCTTATTTGTTGCTTACAACGGGATGGAAATAAATTGAGACGCAATTTTTTTTTGGAAATTAACTTTGATATAAACCAAAATCATTTTAAATTTTAGGGGTATACCAAAGGTAAAGTTAAACTTAACACATGAGAACTTGCTCCGTGGGTAGCTAAATCTCGAAGCCTAACCACAAAGATGACACTCTCAAATCCGAAAGTCTAGGCTATAAAGAACCCACCTTCATATAAAATACACTTGGCTTGAAAAATAATAAAGATAAGATTCTAAGAGTTTAAAAAGCTTAGGTGGAAAAGCTTGCTTCCCAGTATACATCTACCGGCTAACACTAAACCCCTCGATTGACATACAGGGCACAAGAGGCTCCTCTTGATAAAATATCCAAACAAGTACTATCACTGGGAAAAAAAAATCATCTTTGCCACCTCCTTTGGCCTAAACTCACCAAGTTAGATTTATTGATGTTCATAAACTACACTAGACGTGGAACCGCCACTATATAGTTTGATTTGGATGCATTGTTTGCTTGTCTGTGAATTTAAATTGACATTTTTTTTATATTCATTTCTTTTTTTGTTTGATTCTTGTTTTTATTAATCTCGAAGCATTTTCTTTTGGAAAAGAAAATACAGATAAATGCACCACGTTAGAAAGCAGATCACTTCGTGGTCGCATCATGCTTTGTTACATTTTCCCTTGTTCTCATAAGTATAACTATTGCCTTTAGAAATTTTTGTGTGTTTCTGTTTATACGTTTCATCGGTGTTTTTCTTTCTGCGGAAAGGTGTTTATATGCGGGTATGAGCTTTAGAAGTTGTGACAGTGAGGATATTTGATAAGGTCGAAGGGTTTGATATTATGGGCACAAAGGAAAACCTCTGTAGATTGACATTTTGTTTTATTAGTCATGGCTTATTTATAAGCCTTTTATAGTAAGTTGGTTGGCGTATATGTATGCGGAATGGTACTTTGTCCTAAGATTTAATGAAGAAAAAATGATTCGGGTAACTTTCTTAGTAGCCCATTAGTTGGCAAATTGATTTAGCGGTCCTAAACTTCTCTGCTTGTGATTAAATAGCATGAAAATGGAGCCTTGGAGTTGCAATACTATATAATGACCGAAAGAGGGTCTTCTTAAAATGATTTATTACGGTAAATCTTTGTCATTTTGCTTTTCTTATTGGTGTCTATGGGCAATGTTATACTCGTTTGCAAGCAATAGACTGGTGCCAAAACGACTGACCTGCGGTGTCTCGAACGTGCTGCTGGATGTCTACTTTCAAGATTTAAAAAATATAGGATAGGCATTTAATTATTTTGGCGGAAGTTTTTTATGAGTGCCATACACAATCAATGTAGCGTACTTGTTAAGAGTATATTTAGGTTATAAAATATGATTGTTTTCTCATCAATTTACTTGTATGTGTTTTTAACTTGAATTTTGCAGCTTCTTAGACATCATCCTTGTCTGCTGTACAAACAAAAAGCACTTGTTTGGTACGACCTATATTGTCAAGGATGCGTAAGTGGTTGTGCTGTAAATGCCTAGTTGAAGAGAATTACCCGTCTTATGAGAATGAGACTTTCAAGAGCCCAAGGAACTATGGTGATGGTATGCCAGGTTGAATCTGATTCTATGCCTAATGTTTTCTTGTAAACTATATGCTTTTCTAGATTAGTGATTAATTTTTCTCTTAGTTATGCAAGCTTTACCCAATGATTGCGTTCTTTGTTTCATTGGTTTTTTCTTCCTTGTGTAGATTACATTCTTATAACAACCATCATGTTTCACTACTTGGCTGATCGTTCCTTTTTCTGTTATGTAAATATGTAGTCATTGTGGGGCAGATAAATAATAGTAGGGGCTTTTAGGTGTTGGTCATACTTGGAAGTGAAAAGAAAAATTCTTGTTGCCTAGGGACGTTTTTTTTATTATTTCCATTCTCGTATTTCATATAACTTACACTTAGACATACCTCAGCACTCCAGGGCTTGATGCCTTTTTTTCTCAAATTGTCTGTGTTCATTTTGCAACTAAGATGTCCCCTTCTTTTGATATGGAAGATTTGTGAAAACACAAAACTCTCATGTTCAAGCCTGGGAAATGGAGATGCTTTCTTGAATCAGTTTAAGGGTCTCTAGTTGAAATCATGTTTTCTGAAGATCGAGGAAAGAATATAGGAAATTTTAGGCCTCTCAGTTGGTTTTTATTCTGGTTTATTATTGGAAATTTATTAACATTCTCACCATGTGTTGTTGGGAGGTGGATGAATCTGTGATGTGTTTTGTGTTCTTGATTATAGTTTGGCCTTGAATGAGCCATAGGTGTTATTGACACTGTTTTGATCAGAAATGTCTACTCATTTCCCTTGTATGTTCTTTCAGGGTATCAGAAAGGGTACAAGGCATCTGCTCCTATCAAAGTCGAGGTTCAAAAGGCAGTACCACCTATTGAAGTGCCAGTGCTGTCATTATCTGAGCTGAAAGAAAAAACTGACAATTTCGGGTCAAAGGCATTAATTGGTGAAGGATCTTATGGAAGGGTGTACCATGCCAATCTGAATAATGGGAAAGCTGTGGCTGTCAAAAAGCTGGATGTCTCAACTGAACCTGAGTCAAATGTTGAGTTTCTGACCCAGGTGCATTCACGTTATGTTTGTTTTTCGTACTTGGTTGCTTTCACAATGCATTGTTTCTGGTTTTCTTTTTCCCATGCATACTCACCTATCTACTTTCGACCTTAGGTCTCCACTGTTTCAAGACTGAAACATGATAATCTTGTCGAGTTGCTCGGTTACTGTGTTGAGGGAAATCTTCGCGTGCTGGCATACGAGTTTGCTACTATGGGTTCTTTACATGACATTTTGCATGGTAATGTTTTCAAATTGTGTCTTCCTAGATAAATCTGCTTTTTGGGCTATTTTATGCTGGTTTAGGAAAAGAAAACGTGCTGCCTTTTTACGATATATATGTATATAGAAAAGTAGAATGCCAAGTCAACCCAAGGTTTAATGTGTTATCAAACATTAGCGAAGTGTCTTGTACTTTACAGGAAGAAAAGGAGTCCAAGGAGCGCAGCCAGGCCCTGTGCTGGATTGGATGCAGCGAGTGAGGATTGCTGTTGATGCCGCAAGAGGGTTGGAGTATTTGCATGAGAAGGTTCAACCTTCTGTTATACATAGAGACGTAAGGTCTAGCAATGTGCTTCTCTTTGAGGACTTCAAAGCTAAGATTGCCGACTTTAACCTCCTCAATCAGTCTCCTGACATGGCTGCCCGACTTCATTCTACTCGCGTCTTGGGGACATTCGGTTATCATGCACCAGAGTAATCCCTCTGCAAAAGTCTTTATTTTAATTTGTTGTCTCATTTTATAAAGGCCAAAATGCAAATAACCACTATATGGTATGTGCCATTTTCGAATAGTCATCATCTACTATAATTGACCACTTTGTAAATTGGCAAAATTGTTCAAATCATGTTCGCGTTACTAACCATAGAGGCTCAAACCAACTATTCACATGTCGTTAAACATGGCTTGAACTCATATCAACCCCTACGGTCACATATAACTTACAAAACACTAGCCCAAGCTACTTAGGAAGCCAACTTGGGATGGTTATATCATAGAGGCTGAGTAAAGTTTAAATCATGATTAAAGTGACCCGAGTAACATGATGCGGTGTCTTTGGTTAGTAATTTTAACGAGATGAGTGGAAGTTGTGGTCAATTGAAATTGAATAATCTGTGGCGGTCGTTTAAAAAAATTGCTTAGTACGTGGTGGTTAAGTGCAACTAGTCAAAATATATGGTGGCTATTTGGTATTGACCTGTATGCTATGTTGATTCTCTTCAATGTAAGAGATAGATGTTCTAATCTTACCATGGTGACAATATATTTTGTGCAGATATGCAATGACTGGGCAGCTGACCCCGAAGAGTGATGTCTACAGCTTTGGTGTGGTGCTGTTAGAGCTTCTAACCGGGCGCAAACCTGTCGATCATACCATGCCACGTGGACAACAGTCTCTTGTTACTTGGGTGAGCCTTTTTCCTACCTTAATGAGCACTCTTTTCAACATGCTTCAATTTTCTCCTTTTTTCCTTCATTTTTTCACTTTTCATTTCCGTTTGTTCTGATGTTATTTCTGACCTCATTAAAATTCCCGGTAAAACTTCAATAGGCTTCCCCAAGACTGAGTGAAGACAAAGTTAAACAATGCCTTGATCCAAAGCTCAAGGGAGAGTACCCTCCAAAAGCAGTTGCTAAGGTCTCTCTCTTCCCCCTCTTTCTATCTTTCCTGGACATGTCGTCCTGTCGATAGAAGTAATTAACCTACAATATGTCTGTTTTGCAGTTGGCAGCTGTAGCAGCACTATGCGTGCAGTACGAGGCCGAGTTCAGGCCAAAAATGAGCATTGTTGTCAAGGTTCTTCAACCTCTTTTGAAGTCTGCTGCACCAGCTCCGCCTCCCGAAATATAGGACCATGAATAGTTCCCTTCTTTGTTTGGGGAGTTTCACCGTCTTTTGTGCAAGTTTGTTTTCGTCTATTAGCATTCTTTTTTTTTCTTAACTGTATATCCATACGACTATACTGTTTTGTTTGGTTTTGTATTTTGCACTGGACACAGAATTGTTTTACCCTTGAGTTGTGCGCTCTGGTTTGTAAAATCTCTCGCTGGTATTGCTTTGTCGCGGGCGCCCAAAAAAAAAAAAAGAAAGAAAGAAAAATCATAAAAAACGATTGTGTCATTAGCTTGTGTTTGCATTGGCCGTCTTGTAAAAATTGTTGGTTTTACGTTGTGGCCTTTGTTCGCATTCGTATTTGTAATTTGGCTCGGTCTATTGAGATGGAGAAACATCCGTTGATTTGTGTGCTCATTGTATGAAAGCATCATTTTATGTTGCGCGTCCATTGTTGGATAGAACTCTTCTGTGTATGTTTGATCCAATGTTTTGTACTTTGGAACTGCTAATTTCAAGGGGCTGTCTTATCTTTATTTCAAGTTGAAAGCCACCCTCGAAACAAGGAAATGCCAATTCCAGTGGCGGGTCTAGTATTTTCGGGTGGGGTCCAAATTCATTGTTCTATGTAGGGGAGGAGTCGTTTTTCCTTAAGGGTGCAAATGTGCAGGCCTTATCGAAAAATTTCAAATTTTATAACCCCCAACCCCGATTCCGCCTATTAACCCCCTAAATTTCTATATTTAGCTTACTGATCAGCTTATGACGTATATTTATGATCCTAATTTGGTTAAGCTTATGTTGGCAAAAGATGATTCTTGATTATTATTTTATTATTTTAACTATAACTAATACCACTTATCTTGTTTTTATGTTCATTAACAATAATAAATTTAAAATGTGTTTGTCCACAATTATTACAATAAAAATAATATTAATATAATATTTAATACTTTTCACTTATAATTAATTATATTTATTACTAATAATAAAATAAAAGATATTCACCGGCAATTAAAGGATTTGAAAATGCAATATTAGTTTAAAAATTTATACTTTTACAAAATAATACATTCATTATCGAATTCGAAAATTATTTAAGAAACTAAAACTGCAATTATTGATAGAAAAAAGAAAAATTACGACTTCAATTGCTAGCCGTTACAAAATGCTGCCAAATGTTTTCAACTAAGTCCGATTGTAATTGTTGATTTGTTTGTTTATCATGAACTACGACTTTATTTTGGATATACGTACTCTGTTGAGAAATTTGGAAAATTTTATTTTTTCTCAAAATTGGGTGTATTTCTAAAATATTACATGTATTTTTAAAATATGAATGATTTAGATTCATATTTTTTAAAGTTGTAAACAAAGAAGTTGGAAAATTCAGGTGCTGTGTAAAAATATTGGAATGATTAAAATGATGTATAGAAATGTTGAAAAGAAAATTATGGGTATTTATGGGAAAATTTTTGGAAAAAAAATTATATTTAATCAACAATTTAGCCGTTGAAACATGCTGAAATTCATGGACAACCAATAAATATTCAAAAACTGGTGCATTCCCCAACAAAAAATGGGTTTATTAATGATGAAACTCTGACAATAGTTTCTTAACAAGAACACCACCCAGGGGGACCCCTGCAAGAATGATCCCACAAGGATCTTACAA
>MKEJ01043298.1:0-15091 GCA_001753735.1 Embelia ribes | reverse complement strand
AATAAATAAAAATATCATAATCTTTCTTCTTGATCTCCATCAAACGATTTTTTATTTTTTTTAAGAGAAGCAAGCTTTCAATTCATACAGTTTATCAATAAAAAAACCTACTTATTATAGTTTTATGATACTCTTGATTATCTATACCTCGAATAATTTTAAGGGAGAAAATTCATTTTTAAATCTATTTTTTTTAAACAAAGAGCAGAATGGAGAACTTAATTTATTTGTTTCTAAATCATATTTTCAAAAAATTCATAGATAAAAATCGAAGATTCACAATTTGAAATTTTTTATCCGAGATGATCTTCTATTTTTTCCATATTCATCATGAGGGGGAGTATTAGGAATATATAAAAAAAAATTAGTCAGATATAATTTAAATTATATTTAATTCGTAATCGGTTTAGTTTTAAATAGTATCATCTACTCGTTCATCTTTGATTATGTAGCATTTTAACTTTATAAGTTGCTAGGAGTTTAGAATCCATGGTTATGAGCTATCTTATAGTAGTAACACGAAGTGATACATGGCATATTATAGTACACGATCATAGAAATCGAACAAAAAATGGTAAGTCATGTTCCTCGTCATGCCCAATATCTCTTTGTATTATTCACTTTCTTGTTCACCGTATTAATAATCTATAAAAAAAAACATTATGTTGTCTACTAAGACTAAGTTTTATATTTCTTTTTGGCCAATCAAATTTACTTAACAATCAATACTTCAATAGAATCGCCTTTCTTATCTTATCCTCACACCGTGTGAAAACATATTTTGGATGGTTTCCTCTGTGCTATGCCTTTATTTTGCCTTTATCTATGGTCATAAAGCTTACCAATTAATATAAACTACAAAAAATACAAAAGAAAACTTAGAATTTTATTATAGTGATTTAGTTTTGATCACAAATAAGAAAAAAAACTCAGTTTAAAATTTGGACAGCTAAATAAAATATAATTTTTAAGCAAATAAATAAAAATAAAATAAATTTTTTAATATAAACCAAACAAGCCTATAACATTATTTCAATACTCCTGGAAATATTTTTTTCCTTGTAATTGTGAATATATATCTAATTTATAAAGTAAGGTTTTGCAATAGTACAAGTACCATTAAGTTTGTCCAATTACCCAATTAAATATATCATAGTCACCAACTCAATAAAAGCAACATGACATCAACATAAAGCTAATATTTACATAAAATATATACAAATAAAACAATGACCTAAGCAACTTTATAACAGCTTCTAGACCAAATTGGGTGTTAAAATTACTCAAGGATCCTATACGAGAGGTCACTTTATGTATTTGTATACAAGTCAAAAGTTGGGGCAATATATTTAAGTTTTATTTTATATCATTTAACATAATCAAACACTAAAATTCTACCAATAATGTTTGTTCCATCTTAGGTCATCCTTCTTGGTATCTTGGGAAGTTCTACAAATTGCTTTCACTAATAATTTTTTAAAGTAGACGACTTTTTTTTGGGGTTTTGATTACATTATGAGAAATAGGTATATATAGTTTAAACAATTAGTTGGTGTCGAAATGGGGTTCGTTAATTTAAAGATAAGGATTACGTCATAGTCATTAAATAATTAATTTACTTTTTTTGGGTGAAGACGATTTGATGAGTGACCTTAACTAATTTTCCCCAATTTACTACGCAAACAATTGAAAAGCAATATCATACCTTATTTTTTTCACATATATATAATTTACAAAAATAATTTGGCTAACTATGTGTTGGAAAAATTACATATAATAAATTCCAATTTTTTTTTTTTTTTACAAATAATGGCTACTTTTCGTAGTTCTATAAATAAATGCAGTAGCACTTTATAGTTTTTTCTGCAAAATTTATAATTGAAAGTTGTTTCATTATATCCTTTCAAGGAATTGAAGTTTTATTTTCGTTTCGTACTAAGTATTGCTTCAAACAAATAGATTATATTTATTATATTTTCCAATTTTAATCTTATAATTACCCAACATATTGATTAAATATAAATATTTTAATATAATATTATTTTATTATACTCAGGAGACTATTTAACGAGATTCTTAATTCCTTAACACTAAGAATCGGGGAAAGTATATTTTTGCTTATAATTTCCCAACAAATTAGACTTGTCTTTTCACCAAGATCCTCCCAAGATTTTCTTATGATAGCAACAAGTTCAAACTTGACAATTTTAAATTATAAGAAAATAATATATCTGATATTCGAAGAAAATAAAGTTGGTCCTTGATCTTTTTTTCCTAACACATTGGAAAGTATTAAGCAAAAGAATGAGGTTATAATATAAAAGCAAGGTTACAATATAGATACAAATAAATATGAATGAAAATAGTATGAACTTTTATACGGCAATATTTTAAGCATTGTCTCTATTTTTTAAATAGAAATTAGTGCATAAAAAATCACGTCACGTATGCGTTCGTACCATTTTTTCATATTTATCAAAATTGGATTGGACCTTGAACCAACATAGGCCTTGAATCATGCGGCAATTATCTCATATATAATATATAATGAATAAATTTTATTGACTCATGGAAAAAGTAAATATCTAATTAAAATAAATTAGAACTTCAGAATTGATGCTTTAATTTTATATATAATTAGTATACATATATAGTATTTTTTTCAAAATTAATAATGTTCGTATTTCCTTATAAACCCCAAAGGCCCATATTTCTCTTTGATTATTGCCACAACCCATTACTCTTTTGAAAGCCCATTAGTGTTCTTTAAGCCCAGCCCATAACCTCTCTCTCCGTCTCTCTCTCCCTCTATCTCTCCCAAACAGGTTGGAATCCTCTCTCTTCGGCACCTCTGAACCACGATTTCCTCATCCGACGATCAGAAAATCAAATTAGGTGATTTCAATCGACTTCTACATGCTTCGACATGTCCTTATGTATTCATTATTGTATTATTTTTGTGCTTGTATGTTAACAATAGATGTTATAGGGTTTGAGAGATTAGCCACGATTTGGTGTGGATTATTTTATATTATTTTTCTGGTTGTTCGCTAGATTTGATGTGGTCTTACTAATTTAATTTTTTTAAATGAGGGTTTTACTAAAGTTCAATTTTTTGTAATGTTCAAAGCCTAGGGTTTATCTTCCTGGAGATTTAGAAATGGAAAGTTGAAAAAGTACAATTGAAACTGAGTTGATTGTTTAATTTTTGGGTTTATCAGCTGTTGTAGACTTGTTGGTCTTATTAATCCCTCCATTTCATATTAAGTGTTAGTGCATAAAATTTAAGGAGACCATTAAATATTTTCAATTTGAGCAAAAACCATATACATTTTATTTGAGTTTTGTGGAATGGTTGGAAATTTAGTTGAGATAACATGGATAAAATTGAAAAATAATAATAGTTGCATTCGTGGATTTGTAAAGTGACAATTAAAATGAAATAAAGACAGTTCTCTAAAACGGCATTTAGTATGAAACGCAGGGAGTAATTTAATGTTTTGACTTGAGTGTTTATTGGAAGTTCAAATTTTTGTGATGTTCATGGCCTAGGTTTATCTTGCTAGAAAATTGAGAAAGTATAATCGAAACTATGAGTTGATTATGTTATCATTGGGTTTATCAGATTTAGTAGAATTTTTGTGGGTCTTACTAATTTAATGTTTTGACTCGAGCGTTTTACAAAAATACAAATATCTGTGATGTTCAAGCCGTAGTGTTTATTTTTCTAGAGAATTGGATATGGAAAATTGAAAAAGTACGATTGAGAGTTTGAAACTAAGAGTTGATTATGTTATTATTGGATTTATCAGCTATAGTCAACTTTATGTGGGTCTTTCTAATTTAATGTTTTGAATCAAGGGTTGTACTAAAGTTCACATTTTTTTTTGTTCAAGGCATTGGATTTATTTGCTTGAGATTTGGAAATGGACAAATTGAAAAAGAAGTTAAAACTAATGATTTGTTTTTGCAATTGTTTTGGTTGCCGTGAGGATGAGTTGAAAATTTTCATTTGCTTATTGCTGTAATAAGTGCTTTTCAGTAGTTTTATCTTCCTTTCCTTAGAAAATCCCTGCTCAAAATTGGAATCATGAAAAAAATATGCTTTTAGCTTTTCTTCGCATTGTAATAATATGCTTTCAACATTTCTTCACACTAATAGGACGTAATACCTCTTTTGGGTTTTATGTGGTTTGGATATTATTATTTCTTTTGATTGAGATGTTTCAATTGCATTCGATCATAGTTATAATGAGAAGCGTAAATTGGGACCCGTTAGAATCCCTTTATGTTTGGCTCTGTGATTTGTTTTGAAAAAATGTAATTTGCAAAAAAGGTGCTTCCTTTGAGGACATGTATAAATTACACACACTTAAAAACATTTTCTTCTCCTTTTCGTTTTCCAATGGCTAATCCTTGCACCAAACATAACTTTCAAATCGTGACTGATGTTACGATAGACTGATAGTGGGGTTTTGAGTCATGGATATTCATTTTGCTACATATTCTGTTGTTTTACTTAAATTCAAACCCTAAGTATGGTATACACTGCTTTTCCTTTTCACCATGCTTATTGAACAACTTTATCATAGTCCTTACATGGCCTTTTATAATATATTAGTGGTCAGAATGAAGGTGCGATCATCAGTAAAGAAGATGTGTGAGTTCTGTAGGACAGTGAAACGTCGTGGGCGAGTGTATGTACTATGCACGGCCAATCCCAAGCACAAGCAACGACAAGGCATGTCCACATTGACATTTGAGAGTCAAATACCTTCAGGGTATGCAGTCTTTGCCCCCTTTTTTTGTTTCTCCCATTTGTTTGTCACTATGCTTGCAATTGAGTTCTTAATTTGGCTTCGTTTTTTTTGGGGAAGAGTTACATGTATACAAAGTTCCTTTGATACCACTGGCATTCCTTTTACCGCTATACATTTTTATACTGCGAAGGAATATGAAATTCATTGTATCTTTGCTACGTAAAAAACTATTTCTCTTCTATCAGCTAGAAAGCTAAAAATTTATTACGTTGAAATACAGTTTTTCTTTTTCTTCACTTTTTCCTCAGCATTAGTTTATTCTGAACTGTCTTTTTATAAACTTGTTATGCACCAAACATCTTACTGAATTTCTCGCAACCTTCCGTGCATGGGCTTCTCTTTCCAGGTCAGAGACAAATGTGATGCAAAAGAATTTGCCAACTCATAGCTTGGGATTTAGTCTGTCTTCTCTTATAGCAAGAAATAATGAAGCTTCTGCCTTGTTTGGATGGAGAAAGAGCCTCTCATCTTTGCTATTCAATCATGGTGGTAAGCAGTAGAAGATATAGAAGCATGACGAAGTGCTTGACCTTGCATCCTACTTGTATTGGCCCTTTAATCCCTTTTGACCTCTTTCGACTGTGTTTTTGGGATCATTCTAGCAGTAATTAATAATCGACATTTGCTTGGTTATTGTAAACCAGCCTGTTGGCTCAAGCAGCAAAACTCATAGATATTGATTGGGTTAACTCACACTCTCTCGAGTTTTTAAAAATGCATTTACAACCCTGTATGGGTTTGACTTGTAATTTGTAATGACATCTTTTTTAGGGGCGGCAAAGTGATTTCTTGAATAGTATGTGGATTGGAGAGAGTGAACTAACAATTTGGGGCTAAAGTACTTTTCAGGGCAGTTATATTATTTTGATATATTTGTGCTTATTATATTAGCTAGAGGTAGGTCAGATTTACATAGCAGTTAGAGTATGAGATCATCTCTTAATTAGTTGAGCTAACCTTTATTTTAAAGAAGAAACAAAGCAATTACAGCAGTGTTAAGAGTTTTGTGGCCCCGTAGGTGGTGAAGCTTTCATGATTTTTCCTCTCGAGTTGTGACATTACGAGCACCATGTCTGCACAGTTGATGAAAAAATTTCGATGGCGTGATTAACAGCTTGTGTTCTAACCGCCGCAATGATTTGCAGCGCTGCCCTTGCGCATTGTCAACAATTTTGCAACTCATTTTTTTGAGTTTGTTGATATCATAAACAATTGCAACACCGGGTGTGTTGACATCACTACCATAACCATATCCAAAATCACAAATTACAGTGCTTCGTTTGGTTCTAAGCGCTTCTTTAAATCTCTTTCTCAACTTTAACGCAAAGGGTGATGATGCCTTTCCGTTGGTTGTATTCTTCATACTAAATGTTTTTGGATTTTTAGTTCAGGTATGACACATCCACATCCGAACATAGTTGTTGTATTCGTGACGTTGCAGGTTTTTGGATTTTTTGCTCAGGTATAGCATATCCACGTCCAAACATAGTTTGGCATTTTTGAAAATTTACCCTTAAATTATTTTAGTTTCATTTATAAGCAACACACGTGTATCTGGGGGCAATTGAGGTCCTATGTCAATAATGCTGCACCAAAAATAAGCCATTCCTAGTATGGCTATTACATATGGGCCTCAACAACTACTACATATCATACAACTCATAATTACCGATAACTTTGGAGGAGGATCATGTGAAGAAGATAAAAGTTAAGTTGACCCTTGATTTGTCTAAGGGGTACTATGATATATGTATGCATATATATATAAGAGACACCCTATTTTAATAACAAATGCCTAATACGTCCGTAAAGGGCAAGAAGTTTATCATATGATTTAGTTTTGTTTTTCTTAAAAAAAATCTTATTTTTGAATAAAAAATAGAAAAATATATACGGATCAAGATGAAAATATTCGTTTATAAGTCCAATGAAATAGAAATTATGAGCAGCTCAAATTAGATAGGAACAAGTTATGAATATGACGTCTTGATTTGAAGTCAACCGTACCTAAAGGGGTAACTAAAGAGTTACAAAATAAATAAATAAATAAATAAGTTACAACTACATGATATTTGGAGATCTCATGAATAAGCTAAAGAGCATTCCCACCATCAATCTCTTCTATTATCTAATTTATTAATTAAGAAATTATGACTAGTGTGCCTCTTTCTGATGACTAAGAAACATTTGCTATCCATTTTATTTATTTATTAAGATATTAGTTTTTCCCCCCCCAAAAGCTTAGTTCAGTTAGGCAAACATACGGCGACATTTTTTTTTTCCTATGATATGTATTTGCTTCATTCAATATTTGTAAGAAAGTTTTGAGAAAGATTGGCGTGTGCATCTTTTTAAATAGTATTTTATTTATTTATTTATTTATGCAGTTTTAGCCACCTCATAAATTTCATACTTGCATTCTCTGGGTCCGCTTCTGTACCAGGTTTTTTTGTTTTTGCTCGACACGTGTGTAATTGAGGAGGAGCTCGAATTCGCCAAATCAGCACTCCAAAGGGCGATCGGGTTGTTGCCTGATAATGCCCTTGTGGGGTTTATCTCGTTTGGGGCCCAGGTCCAGGTCCACGAGTTGGGGTTTTCTGATATGTCCAAGGTTTATGTGTTTAGGGGATCGAAGGAGCTCTCGAAAGATCAGGTTTTGGAGCAGTTGGGGCTTGGGAGTGTGGGTCGGAAGATGGGTCCCGGGTTCCAACCAGGGTTTCAGGCTGGGTTTCCGGGTTCGGGCATATCGAGGTTCTTGTTGCCCGCATCCGAATGTGAATACGCCATCAGCTCGGTGAGATTTGTTTTCTGCTTGTATAATAGTTGCATTAGATTTAGGTCCAAAATTCAGTATGTGTAATGTGTGCGTCTTAAACCGAGTGATGTGTCGGATTTTTTTTTTACTTCACTGCCACTGCTACATTTCAAAGCTAGCTTATGTGCAAGTTGTATGACATTTCAATTAATCTCTGGGAATTGCTGCTGCTGAAAGAGTTTTACCAAGTACAGGTTCAACATTAAGTACTTATAAGATGGGTGCATAATATAGAAGGACCTGCTTAGTATTATTCTGTTGCTATACTGTCGCTGCAATATTTTTAGTTGTTTTTTCATTTTGGACGTATTATAAATTGTCTGAACCTGTTTTCACATTGTTTAATTTTGTGGAAATTGATTAGATGTTGTTCAGTTGTATATAATATATATTTTATTATACTTGATCTTCCTTGATTTTGTTTTACTTATGGAAAGTTTATAATATGAGTGTCGTAAAACAAGGTCGATTTTTTTTTATAATTATATGGTTTAATTGTGTGAATTTGTGATCAATTTTATATGATTAATAGCTATTGGAGGAATTGGGGACAGATCAATGGCCTGTGCCACCTGGTAATCGGCAGTTGAGGTGCACAGGAGTGGCATTGAATGTAGCAGCTGGCTTGCTTGGAGCTTGTTCACCTGGTACTGCTGCTAGAATAGTAGCTTTGGTGGGTGGTCCGTGTACCGAGGGTCCAGGTTCAGTAAGTCCTGATTCTTTTGTGCGTGTGAAATTATTTTCCATGTGGAATGTAGTTTGGATGGTGCATTATGTATCAACAGCAAAATTATGCTCCTCTGTTGTACTGTGTACTATCATCTTTAGATCCTTTAAAAATTCTTTGTGGATTGCCATCACTTAGAAGTTATGCCACAGACTTATTTACCAAAAATTGCTATAGGGATAATTTTTGGTGCCTGGTGATGTCTTTTACGAATTTGACAAAATTTGGGGTCTTATAAAGAGTTGATTTGGTATTTGTTTGTTATCTGTATGTCTAGATTGTCTCGAAAGATCTCTCTGAACCTGTACGTTCTCATAAAGATCTTGATAAGGATGCTGCTCCTTATTTTAAAAAAGCAGTCCAATTTTATGAGGAAATTTCAAAGCAGCTGGTCAGCCAGAGCCATGTTTTGGATGTTTTTGCCTCTGCACTCGATCAGGTTTCGTCCTCTATATTCCGTTTTGAGTCAATGATTTTGGATTCATGTTAGTCTTTGTCATCTTATTTATCCTTTGAATTATCTTCTAGGTTGGGGTCGCTGAGATGAAGGTGGCTATTGAAAAAACCGGTGGCCTCGTCGTTCTAGCTGAAAGTTTTGGGCATTCTGTATTCAAAGACTCTTTCAAGCGTGTTTTTGAATATGGGGAACAATCTCTTGGTCTTTCTTTCAAGTGAGTTACTATCTATAGCTTTTTTCTCTCTCTCTCTCTCTCTCTCTCTCTCTCTCACGCTATTCTCTCTCTCTCTCTCTCAACATGCATTCTTAGGCATCTTTTTTAACATGAGGAAGCAATATGAAACGTTCAAGATATCGGGTCACAGAGTCTACTATTCCCTTTGCATGGACCTGTATAGTAATGTGAATGCAATAGCTAGGTTGGACCTGCTTTGCTTTAATCTGTTACCTTGTGGTTATCTCAGAATATGGTGCAATGCTTTCATTTTATTTTCTTTTCCTTTTTGGTCGTTTTGGCTCTTTGGTTTTTTGATGGATTTGCCAAGATTGTATCAGGGACTAGCCGAAACTGGAAAACATACTACTGCTCAAGCCCGCCTCTTTGATATTGTGGCCACATATGTTAAAGCAAGTTCTGGTCAATCTTTGTTCTGCAAATTCATCTATTTGCCTAAAAGTTTTGCTTTTGCTGATTTTTGCTTGTAATTTCTATTGAAGTATGAAGTTGAATTAGGTTTATTATGTAAAGAGTATATGAACTGAAATTTTCTTTATTTTTTCCAGTGGTACACTCGAGATCAATTGTTCAAAGGATATAAAAATTCAAGGGATTATTGGACCGTGCACATCTTTGGAGAAGGTTGGTGTGCCTAATTGTTTTTTTCCTTTCAACTTCTTTTGGGATGGTGATGTTCCTTGTGCGTTATTGCTGATCCTCACTTTCTTCCGTTCTTATTTGAAACAAACTCTTGTACATGATAAGTAAATTGATTTTGTACTTTAATATTTGAGATAATCAAATTCTATCTGTTATTTTATTCTTACCTATGATTAATCTGAATTATTGTGTTCTATTGGCAATGTTGCTTGTATGGGAACATTATCCAGTTAACTCCATCATTTCTCGTGTTTAAAGATATATTCATACATAATCAAAGAATGGTAATTCCTTTGGTTCTGCAGAAATCACCTTTTGTTGCGAGCACAGTGGTTGGACAGGGGAACACTACGGCTTGGAAGATTTGCAGTCTTGATAAAAGTACTTGCTTCACTGTATTCTTTGATATTTCATCCAGCGAAAAACCAGACCCTGCAGGAAATGTGAATTCAAACTTATTTCTTCAGTTCCTTACAAGGTATGATGATAATCCAAATCTATAGGTTCTTTTCCATAGAAGCAATTCAACATGCTTCTGTTCTTTTTCAATTTTTTTGTCTGGCTCTATGAGATGCATAGTTTTGAAGGTTAAATAAAGGCTGATATCTAGCAAAATGCCTTTGATTTTTGTTTATACATACACACAGACACAGACATACACACACACACACACACACACACACACATGTATATATATATATTATACTATTATAATATGTGAAGACAAAAGTTGGTGGTTGTACAGGTGAAGCTCTATCAAATTTATTATTTGCCTAAACTGACCCCTACATCACATTGAACTAATGAACTAAATAGCGGTATAAAAGTAAAATAACATACACCCAATCTTCCTTAACTGTCTACCCTCCCCTTTATCTCTATCTCTCCCCGGTTCCCCTTTTTCTCTCTTTTCCTCTTCTTTTCTCTCTTTATTAAAATCAATTTCACACTGCAAAAAAGTCAAGTTGGATTAGGTATTTTGAGTAATTGTTTTGTGTAAATATATTCTTTAGATAATAAATCATCTAAATATAAGATAAATCTTTTGAGTTACACACGCATTGCGTATGCCTTTGGCCGCTAGTGTGTGTGTGTATATAGGGAGTGGTTCAAGGGACATAATTCCCTACAAAAAATTTTGCACATTTTTTAGGCCATTAGATTATAACAGATCCAAGGGCCGAGATACATCCAAAAAAAAAAAAATCATTTACACAACCATACTCTTGTCTCTCTGTAATCCCTTTTTCTTCTGCCGTAGACATCCTCACTCAACAGTACTCTTGTCTCTCTCTAATCTCCTTTTATTCTGCCATAGATATACCCTCACACCTGATGAAGATATAAAAATTCTTGATTTAAATGGGTGATTCGAGTCCAGCGCCATGTAAACTTTTGTGGAGTGTTTGAGATTTTAATCATATCAATTAATTGTATAACAATTCTTGATTTTGGGAGTTGGATGAATATATATACGAAGGATAATTGGCAGAGAAGACCCAGAATTAGAGGAGAGGAGAGAGGAGAGACAACGTAACTTAATGAATTAATTTGTTTTATTCTAGGCCCTTGGATCTGTTGTAATCTAATGGCCCAAAAAATGTTTAGAATCTTTTGTAGGGAATTATGTCTCTTGAACTGTTCCCATATATATATATATATATATATATATATATATATATATATATGGGTTAAATCTTTCAGTAGTCGTCGAGTTTTGTATTCTAGGATGGTGGATATCTGGCTCTCCCCTTTTGAGTATAAAATTTAGAGCTCAAAAGTTTTCTATGTTTTATATCATTTGGGTTTGCCCTTAGGTTACTTTACTTTTAATGAAGCTATTTGACTGTGCTCACTTAATGTCAAATGCAATGCCAACCTTCCAGTATTTGTTGAATCTCTTGTATTCCTGCTTCTAGATATGAAACATTGGCTTATTTCATATTCTTGAAGGATTTTGAAATATAAAATGACGACTGTATTTGGTGATTATTTTCTGCAGTTACCAAAATTCCGATGGTGAAACAACGTTGCGGGTTACGACTATTTGTAGAAGATGGGTTGATAGTGTTGTAGGCTCAGAGGTGTGGCACTTAAGAGTCAAATTTCTTCTCATTTGTTTAATTCTCCTTTTGGCGTCCTACACTGACATGAATAACTTTTTCCTTCAAAGGAGTTAATACAAGGATTTGATCAAGAAACTGCAGCTGTAGTAATGGCAAGACTGGCTTCTTACAAAATGGAGACAGAGGTACTATACATTTTGTTGTTCGTAATGTTTTAGAAGTTGTTTGGCAAATGAACAAACTCATATTCACCCATGTAGATACTACATTCAGAGTGCATTACTTGCCATGGCTTATTGTTAGGCGTTGTATCAGCTAAGGCAGCTCAAATGTTCTTTTGCATTGGGAGTGTAAATAGAAGCGTTATTGGCATTATGCTGTATTGCTATCTGTAGTAACAGAACCTTGAGGTCCTGAATGTTTTTAGTTCTCTAAGAGAAACTATATTTATATCCGAAGCCCATTCAATCTTTTTAATTGGGCCTAAAAACTTACCCAAGCTATGAAGTCACGGTCGGATTGCATGAGAGTTTGGGCCTATGGCCACACCACACCGACATATGGCTCCCAATTCATTGTTTTTGCTTTTTTCATGCTTTATTTCTGGTGGGATGCCATTTCTGCTTCTATTTCCTCGTGGAGTTTCCTTATTTTTTAGTCATATTTATTGGTGGATTTCTTAATTCTACAGGAAGGGTTTGATGCCACAAGGTGGTTGGATAGGAACCTGATTCGTCTCTGCTCTAAATTTGGAGACTATCGGAAAGACGATCCGGCATCTTTTCAATTAAATCCATGTTTTTCATTGTTCCCTCAGTTCGTGTTCAACTTGCGGCGGTCACAATTTTTGCAAGTAATTTTCATTCATCCCCTCTCCCTTGTGCTCTTTTATTTTCTGATTTCCATCATATGGTGTGTTCATTTTGCTTTTTTGGGCAGGTTTTTAACAACAGTCCAGATGAGACAGCTTACTTACGAATGCTGCTAAATAGGGAGAATATAACAAATGCTGCTGTTATGATACAACCGTCACTAATAGCATACTCGTTTAATTCGTTGCCCGCACCGGCTTTGTTAGATGTGGCTTCCATATCAGCTGATCGAATCCTCTTGCTAGACTCTTATTTCAGTATAGTGATTTTCCATGGAATGACAATAGCTCAGTGGCGCAATATGGGTTATCACCATCAGCCTGAACACCAGGTATGTCCTCAACTATACTCTCTCTCTTCTCTCAGTGGTGTCATTTTTAAAATTCTCTCTCTGTAGGTAAATGAAGTTTAGAGACTTTCAATGGATGCATTTACAGTCTCCTTAATATTCTTTGCTAATGTGGGCTGTTTGGCACGTATCTGGAGCAATATGCAAGATCAATTTCTTTTGAATTCATGTATTGCTGTTTACCCCCTTGCAGGCATTCGCACAGTTGTTGCAGGCTCCTCAGGATGATGCCCAAATTATCACCCGGGAGCGCTTCCCAGTCCCTAGATTAGTCATCTGCGATCAGCATGGCTCCCAGGTGCTAAGAGTCTTCCCTTGCTCTTTCGCTTAAAATTTACAGCATAATTATGCTTATTATGTATCTGCATGTACACTTCATGGAATTCATTGAGATGCATTGTGGTGAAAAGATTTTAAGATATTTGGTTTGCTGATCTGTATGTATACGAATAAATCCCTAATCTTATATTTATTTTGTGTTCCTCATCACATTTCTGGCAGGCAAGGTTCTTATTAGCGAAGCTGAACCCATCGGCTACGTATAGTAATATTAACGAGATGGCTGCTGGGTCGGAAATGATCTTCACAGACGACGTGAGTCTTCAAGTTTTCTTTGAACATCTTCAGAGGCTAGCTGTGCAGTCTTCATGAAATTCTTCCAAGACTTGAAAAAGGTGATGATGAATGGTTGTGATTTTTCAAATTGGGTGAAATCCATTTCCCTCCCAGCTATTCTCTCATTCTACAGAGACCAATGGTTTATGTACAATCATATTTCGTCTAATGTGAGAGCTCATTCTTTGTGTGCTTATTGGGGGGTGTTTGTTTCCTTTAATAGAATAATAGACATAAGTTTTAGGTGATTTTGAGTTTTATGAGGAATCTGAAAGGGGAAAAGGAGGTTGAAAATGTACAAATATGAGTTTAAAATTATTTTGGTCATATGACTTCCTTATTTTTCAGTTTTCCCTTTCTGCCACCCCCTTCCCCACCCTTTTTTTTTCCAGGACAAGTTAGCATCACATGGTCTTAGATGGTGTGTGTTTAAAACTTAATTTAAGGCTCTGTACTGGATTGCTCCTGTTATGGTTTTCCTTATTGGAAATCGGTGATTTGGTGAAACATGAACTTGTGAAACAAGCAAAGTTGCTTGTCTGTTCATCATATTATGTGAATTCCGCGCCAACTATTTTTGGCTACAATAAATTTGTCTGTGCTCTGGACTGAAGTGGTAAGTTTACATTTTTTTCATGTTCTGATGTTGACGGACAAGACTGTCTCATCTAGGCTGGATATTGATCCTCAAGTCTGGATGATGACGTAGAGAATTGAAGCTCCTGGAAGGATGACTTTTTCATTCGCCAATTATATTGTTCAATTGCGAATTCAAATCACTTGACGTGTGTGAAGCTAATAATTGGTTTTGAGATGGTAAATAGCTTTCAACTGCTTGTAGGAGGATTTGGGTGGCTGCCATATGGACCCGAGAAGGCGTTTTGCCCTTGCTCGTGAAGCTGCAGGCCCCATCCAGGTTTTAGTCTTGATTCTGTGATTCTATATGGTTCCTGATATAAGCTTTTACATGGGGGATGGTGGTACATTTGGACCGGTCAATGAATTTGTCGAGTGAGAAAGTGAAGATGATATCGCTAAGGCAAACGAAGGAGCTTTGCAACTTGAAATTGAGGTGATGTAGCATTGAGACTCTTACTCTTTGCAGGTGGTTGTGTTGAAATGGGGGAGAGCTGACTAATAATATTGCGGTATCGGATACGCTCAGACAACACTGATGAATTCAGAGAGGAATGGGGGGAAGATCTAGCAGACCGTCATTTATGGCGGGGCTTATCCATTTCTATTGAACAAAGCTTCATGGACTCTGTCCATAATTAACAGGGTCGATAATCCTTGAGCTCATGTACTGCTTCGGTTTTCCTTTACTTATTCACAATTTAAATACTCGGTAGCTTTGGTTACGCGGATCAATATGTTTTCTGCCGATGTTTTACTTTCACTGGTCCGTCTTTTCGCCTTCTGTCCCAGTTTGGAATTTCTAAAATACATCGTATGTCCGGAAAAAGAAAGAAAGAGAAAAAGCTAAAGTTTCT
>MKEJ01043297.1:0-17734 GCA_001753735.1 Embelia ribes | reverse complement strand
TTTTTTTTTTTTTAATAATAAAAAATAATTTTATATAATTTTTTTATAAAATTTATTTTTTTTTTTTTTTTTTTTTTTTTTTTTCATTTGTTTCTAGTGGATAGGTTATGTATCCGATCCATAAGTATAAAATAAAAGTGATTTTTTCGAGTATAATAATAATGACGATGAATACACATGAAGAAATTAAATGAAAAATAAGCTTTCTCCTAAATGAACTGTCAATCGGGCACCCACACAGCTATCGATGCTGGGTCGAAATTTTTTTTTCTGACCAATCACAGGTTCACGGGGCAGGGTCGATGTGCCCATCTGTTGTCATCCCTATTTGCGAGTTCATATTTGCTGACTGAATTCGAGTTTAGTTACAGAGCATAATGAAAAAATAAAAATGATCAAAGCAGGTCACAAATTAAGCAGCAGAGTTCATTAAACTTCGCAGCTTGAAGTCGCAAATTTATCAGACTCAATAGCTAAAGTTGTAAGCTTGCCATGATTAATAAGTCCGTGTTAATATCATTACCCAAGTTACCACAATTATGAACCGAAAACACTTTTGAAAACAGTAAACTACAATAACAATCAGCCAACAATAGTAAAAGGTGATTATAAAGCAATTAATCCACGATAAGTTGCATTACTTGCCTACAAAACCTGAAACGAAAACTGCAATACTAAGGGCAGGAAAGAACTGCCAAACAGCACTTAAACTGAGATGACAATTAAACGGTACAAGTTTCACAAACCTACATTAGTTCATAGGAAACTTGTCATATGTTTGACAAAAAGAACAAAACAATAATATCCTCAATCAAGCAAATCCGACACAGGGGTCTTCCTAAATGCATCAACTTTAGCCAACATTCCCCCGACCACTTTATTCGGGAATATATTATCCGCCTTCATCCTCTCCCTAATCCCATAAGCCGGCACCTTAGCATTGACATAAGCCTGGATTAGAGTCTCAAATTGCCTAAGCCGACCGATATATCCTGCTTGTCTCAACTTGAAGAATATCTTCTCAGAATTGTGTACATCACCTTTGTTTGCATAGTGACCCATTATAGCCATATAAGAACTGAACATTGGCTTCATTTGTCTCTGCTGGGACGCCTTATTAAGAAGAGAGTCAGCCTTTTCCACTTCACCCGCTTGTACATATAACTTTACGAGAGCATCCCAGGTCAGCGGGCCCACTACAATACCACTCTCGGCCATTCGTTTCACCAGATCTTTGCCCTCGGTGACCATCTTGTGATTTGCATAGACTCTTAATAAAGCTGAATAGTGCTTCGAAGATAGCTTCTTTGTTATTTTGGTCATCCTCTCAAACACTGCCTCTGCTTCTTCGATTTTACCCAGTTTCCCCCATGCTTCAATTGCAGCCATACAGTCCTCAAGTCTAGGGCTAGACTCGCAGGCTTCCCAGACCCTCGTCACCTCATCGGCCTTGCCGAGGGAGGCGTAAAGAGGGAGCAAAGGTTGGCAAGCCCATTTCCTGTCTTTGAGGTCATCCCCTTCCATCTCTCGTAAAATGGACTCGGCCTTCTCCTTAAGACCAGCGTTCACATAGTGTCTAGCTAATATGGTCTGTACAGCAAGGTCGGGCTCCATCCCTTCAGCTTTCATCGTCTCCACAATCTGTTCCATACCCGCTATATCTCTGGATTGCCCTTTTGTATCTATCAAAATTCGGTACGTGAATAGAGAGGGTTTCACATTTTCTTTCTCCATTAGCAATAAAACATCAGCAATTTTCTTTTTGTCGGTTTTCTTGTATAGGAGTAGCAACTGATTGCATGTGAAGGAGGACAGTGGAAAACCGAGGTTTTTCATTTTGTTAAACACGGCTTCTGATTTCTTCACATTGGTAGAGCTAACACAGTTAGCGAGGAATGTTCGATAAATTAATTCGGTCTTAAAAGAATTTGGGATCTTGTCGATGTAGCTCTCAGCAAGCTGAAGGCCACGAACTTTGGAAATCAAGTCAACGCGAGATGCATAATCTCTCTCGCCAAACTCCACATGCTTCGATGACTCGAGCCACTCAGAGAGCTGCAAAAGAGTAAAAACTTGAAAACAGGACAGAAAAACAAAAGCCATGTCCAGTAAATAATACATGAACTTGAAGGCATAATTAAGTCGTAGTAACGCAGGCAAAAAAACACTAACAATATGCAAAAAATAGTTTGAGTAAAACTACCTGCACAGCCCTCCCGTACATCTTACGTTTACGAAGGTTGACCATGGCCATAAAGATCTCAGTCTGATTCAACTCCTTCCCATCTTCAACCCACTTATCCGTAACAGTTTGAACAGACCTACCTGGAGCTTCCAAAATAGCATTAAACAATGCTAAAGAAACTCTTTTCTTTGGAGTTTTTTTTTCCGTTACAAGTTCCTCAGAGTCAGATAGCAATAGCTCATTTTGAGCCTCCTCAACACCATCATTAGCATCATTTTCTTCATCGGAAAGTTCTCGTTCAGAAATCGATTCATCTCCACTTTCAGATAAAGAGACCACATTGGCATCGGTTGGAGTTTCAAGCTCAGAAAACCCATCTTCTAGATCATCTTCTTCATTACCACTGCTTTTTGAGTCAGCTTGAGAAGAAAAACCACACCACTCCATAGAAAATTTCACATAACCGTGTACAGTACAGTGAGAGCTCTTCAAACACGTACATCTATCAGATAATGCCATGTGAGAATAGCCATTACTGGCCTTGTCGTATAAATTACGACTTGCTACTTGCGAATTTGGAGAGGAATTTTGGTAAGTTCTGATGATAAATGCTCGCCCTCTGAAAAAGAAAACAAATATCAGCCAGATTGGCACAAAACACAATGCTGAAAATCAGCCAGTTCGGATAATGCCAATACATACATATGAAAATACAGAAAAATACAGTAGTAAGACAAAGTCATCTAATACTACCCAAGAGAACACAAAGAGCTTCGAAAGGAGAAAAGTGTGTACAGCAAAAGAAAACCAAGAATGAATTTAGTTCTCCAATTCATTATTCATGACGAGCACCAATAAGAAAAAATAGAATTTAGTTATGCCAAGGTAAATAATTGAGTATTCCTGCAGTAAATGATTAACCCTATTGTCAGAAATTGGCCCTTGCAAGTAATAAAATTACTTCTTACTTCCCCATAAAATTTGTTCCATTTTCACAAAGTAGCCAAAAGGACCCAAAGCTTCCTTTCTCGCTTATTGTTTCCATTGCCTTTGGACTTAACACGTAAAATAAACACATGTACTAGAAACTTGTGCCACACTGTACTCCGACAACTTCACTTCTCATTAAACCACCCACAGAACTCGAACTTTGTCTTTCACTGCTTCATCTTATTTTTTCTTATCCAAACAGGGTTTTTCAACTATCTGCTAATTCACACAAACCCTATGCATATAGGATATAATACAGAACAATAGACTTCATGACAAAAAACTAAGGACAGACAATACAAACAATACTCATAAGCCAAAAGACCAAGGTTATACAATTACACACATGAATATCTGCCTCACTTAGACTAAAAAATTTCTCCATTATCGCTAAACTAACCATAAATACAAAATTTATTTTTTCATATCTTTTTTTTTTCTTTCTGTGAGGGAACAGAGAGCAAATTTGACTTTGTGATAACAAAATGAAATAAAGTTCAACAATATAAAGAAATACCAATATACCCAAAGGCTAAATACACAAGCATATATAAGCACAAATATGCAAAATCATGATCAAATGAGGGTCGTAAAATCATAGGCCGCATGCAGACTCCAATCTCCTCCATCATAAGTCAATCCATAAAGTTCAAATTAATTTCTATTTTTTTTTTTTAGTTAGGGCACTCCGATCAGTCATAGCTAAATGGGTCACTATCCTAAATTTTATGTTTACTTTACTAGAAGATGCTCACACCAGTGTATCCAATACTATTCAAACTTTAAAAAATAGGGAGTTTGCTACAATAATCCCCTTGAACTAGGGGGGGCAATGCTCATCCCCAACACTACTTTTAGATTTAAGGTGTTTGGTGCGGGCATTCCCTATATCCAAGACTCTATTTTAGATTATGAACTATAGGGATTAAAATTTAGGGGATGAGAATAGATATACTGGTGGGAATGCCCTTATATTCTCAGCCACAAAATAACTACCACCTATAAAGCAGTAGAAAAAAAGGGTCTTCATTAGCAAAACTAAATACTCTTCAGCAAGAAAACGGGAACAAATCAATTCTATTGTCATAAAGCTAGCCAAAAGGGTCTACAGTTTCTCATCTCTTTACCTTTCTTCACCACCTTTGGGCTAAAAGCGGACAATAATAAACACATGTACCAGAAATTTGTGACACATTGAACTCCAACCTCTCCACTAACCATTAAACTACCCACAAAACTCGAACTGTGTTCTCTTATTTCTCCAAATTTTACATATCCAAACAGGGTTTTCCCCCTATTGAATAACAAGGTTCATTTCATAGAATTCCAAACATATAGAATATAACAAGACAATAGACTTCACGAGAAAGAACAAACATGGACCGACAATACAAATAATAGTCATAAGCCTAAAGACCAAATACACACACAACCACAAGTATACATCTGTGTCACTGAGGCTCCAAAATTTCTCCATTATCATTAATCTAGCAATCATATCCGCAATTGTATTTTCCATATTTGTACCAAATTCTACGCGAACAAAGACCATAGCATAAAGGAGAACACAGGACAGTTGACTTCATGATAAAAAAATCATATTGTCCGACAATATAAACAAATACCTATATACCCAAAGGCTAAATATACGTGCTTATATATGCACAAATCTGTAAGATTACAATCCTATGAGGGTTGTAAAATTATAGGCCTGATGTAGACTCTAAATTTTCTTAATCATATGTCTATCCAGTATGGATAAGGTTCAAATTAACATTTTCCGTTTCTCTTGGTTACTTTTTCAGCCACCAAACAAGTACCACAGATTATGCAGTAGAAAAAATAGTCCTTACAAGCAAAATAAAATTTCCTTCAGCAAGAAAAGGGGAAAAATATTCTTAGGTAGGCAATAGTTCCAGTTATACATTTATACATATATACACAGATAAATAGAGGGAAAAGAGAGAGAGTTGTACTTTATACGATTAGAAGCTCGACAAACAACACATGACAAGTGACTTCTGACAAAGAACTTGTATTGTCTGACGATGTAAAGATGCATATGCCCAAAAGCTATGCATACATACAAATATACATCACAAATTTCCAAGATCACGATCAAACAAGGGTAGGAAAGTTACAGGCCTCAGTTAGACCTTCAAAAATACTCTATCACCATAATCTATCCATAAGTTTCAAATTTACAGTTTCCATTTCTCTTCGAGCCTAGAGGGCACTCCCGCCAGTCACACTATTGAGGACTCTAGATAAAAAATTTAGGAGATCTCATACCAGTGTATCTAATACTATTCAATACCCTAAAAAATAGAGGATTTGTTGTGGTGTTGCTTGAACTAGAGGATTACTTGTCATCCAATACTATTTTCAGCTTTAACGTGTCTGGTGTGGGCATTCCCTATATTCCATACTCTATTCTAGAGTTTGAGGTATAGGAATTAAAATTTAGGGGTTGAAAATAGATATACTGGTGAGAATGCCCTACTATTTCAGCCTCCAAATAAATACCACCTATTAAGCAGTAGGAAAAAACAGTCTTTATGAGTAAAACAAAATACCTTTCAACATGAAAATGGGAAAGAAGATCAATTCTTAGGCAGGCAACAGTTCCAGCTATACATGCAAAGATCAGTTTCAAATTTACATATTCCGTTTCCCTTAAGGGCACTCCTGCAAGCCACTCTATAAAGGCCTCTATCCTAAATATTAGGGGTAAACTTTTAAGATAGCTCACACCATTACATCTAATACCTTTCAATCTCCAATAAAATAGGGCTTTTTCCACAGTGATACCCTTGAACTAGGTTATAACTTTTCATACACTACTACTTTCAGGTTCAATGTGTATAGCATGAGCATTCCCTAATATTCCACTCTATTTTAGAATTTGAGGTATAAGGATTAAAATTTATAGAGCAATACCCTTGCTCTCTCAGCCACAAAATAAATACTACTTATTAAGCAGTAGGAAAAATCAATCTTTATTAGCAAAGACAAATACCCATCAGCCAAAAAAAGGGGGGAAAACGTCAACTTTTAGGGAGGCAACAATCCCAGTTATATATACACTATGTATGTTTGTGTGTGCGCGCGCGTGTATATACACGCGCACACAGATAAATAGATATAAATCCAAGACTCTATTTTAGAGCATATGAACTATAGGGATTAAAATTCAGAGGATGAGAATAGACAATAGATACACTGGTGAGAATGCCCTACTATCTCAGCCACCAAATAAATACTATTAGGCATTAAAAAATCAGTCTTTATTAGCCAAAACCAAATACCATTCAACAAGAAATTGGGGAAAAACATCAATTCTTAGTCAGGCAACAATTCAAGTTAAAATGACACGAATGTATATATACATAAACAAATAGATATATATAGATAGATAGCTATTCACATGATCCAAAAACTGATGGTGAAGTTTTGAACAAGTATAATAAATCCACTAAGCAAAGAAATGAATCTTTAAATAGAAACAAAATTTAATTTAAGATAAAATTCCTAAAATTATCGAATTTCCATTATTGATGCTAGACTTCTAACTTCCATTTCTGGCAGGCTCTCTCTCTCTCTCTCTCTCTCTCTCTCTCTCTGTTTTAGATACTGTTGCATTTATTCAGTCTACTCTGTAAGTCAATTTGCTTGATTGTATCTTTTTAAATCAATCATGTGTTTACTGTGATTTATTATGATTTTGAATCATAATTTCTTGTTTATTGGGATTTGAAGTGAGGATTTAATTTCAATCTTGAGCTGTTCTTTGAATGCACCTTATGCAAGCTAATGATTTTGGGGAATATGTATATACATACATGTACTTGTATATCTATGATAGCTTTTGCCTAGAATTTATGTTGTTGGCTGATTGGTTTTGGTTTCTTGCTAGTGATGCAAATAAACCGAGCTGAGCTGAGCCCTATGCTGTTTGGGACTCGCTCGTTTGTTTCAGAGGACATCGGTTCTTTTATTTAACAAGTCATATTTTTATTGGTTAGGCTCAGCATTTATAAATGAGTGGGTTTGAACCTAGTTTGGCTGGTTTATAAATGAAAGAGTCACAACCGAGCCCTTGAGCTTGAACTTGTTCATTAACAGCTCGATTCACTGGCACCCCTAGTTTCTTTCGTATTCGATATATTCTGGTTTTTTGAATCAGATGTTAGTCTTCTTGTTTATTTGTGATTGGAAGTGAGGTTTCAAGTCCAATCTTGAGTTGTTCTTAGAGTACAACTTATGTAAGCTAATGATTTATGGAATTCACATGTCCTTGTATATCTATACTAGTATTTGCCAAAAGTTGGTTGAATTCATGCTTTTGCGTGATTGGGATCAGCTTCTCTTTGCATTTGATTTACTAATTTTCACGTTGCATTCGTAAATATAGAATTCATATTTATTTTCTCGAGCAAAACGTTACATGTCTTTTATAAGTATTTCTATGGTTATGTTTCATGCTGATCATTTTCCCGAACTTACAGAAGACAATAGCTCTATATCGTAACGTTTGGGGGAAGAAATAAAAATAATAAGTACTATGACAAAGGAGATTATACCATGGAATTGGAATTCGATAAAGTTTCTTTCTTACCTTTTTTCCCTGTATGAATATGATAGCGCATTCCTCGAGCTTATTTTGTTGATATACCTTTTCTTTTCAGGGAATATTTTGTTTGATGTTGCTGAATACTACAATGGAAGAAAAGCAGTTAGATTATAATCAGCCATTCTTATCTGTGAGAAGATTCACATCGACAGTGCTCTCGGAGAAAAATGAGAACACAAATACTAATAAAAAGCTTCCAACTGTTTCATCTTTTCCATATTATAAATCTGAATTAAAATCAGGCCCTGTTAGTAACCCAGGAACTGTTCCTTTTGTGTGGGAGAAGTATCCAGGAAGACCAAAGTACGGAAACGAGCCTCCAGCTCACTCTCTTGAACCTCCTCCTATTGCTCCAAGACTTCCACCTGGGAGGCTTATGAGAGTCAAAGAGCAAGCCCCAGATAAAGTTTCTGAGAGTTCTAGTCCCACTAATTGTGAAGGTCGAAGATTCGCCAATGGCTCACTTGGCTATTCACCGTTAGACAAAATTACAGAAAAAATTGAGGCCTCGAGAGAAGAAATAGAAGAGGAGAGTTCTGATTTGGGGGACAATGACGAGGCATACCAAGATGCCCTCGATACACTCTCAAGAACCGAATCATCTTTTTTAAATTGTAGTCTCAGTGGATTGAGTGGTGTAGATGATCCAGAAGTAAAACCATCTGGGACATTTTCAACAGATCCTCAGACTCGGGATTTTATGATGGGTCGGTTTTTACCAGCGGCCAAGGCAGTGGCTTGTGATTCATCTCAATCTACTTACAGAAAGCCAGCTGTTGTAGCTAAAAAGCAGTCACAACAGTTGAAAGACATAACCGGTGGAAATAAAAGGCCACCAGTCTATCGCACTAGGCCTAATATTGTACCGAATTATGCTGAAGTTTACAAAGAAGGGGAAAGTGAGGATGAAGATGATGACTATGACGAACCTGGGAATTTGTCTACTGCAGTTTGTAGGTTATTACCGAAGTTTTGCCTTTTGAACCCTGTACCTGGTGTTAGTGTCCGAACACACACACCCAGGCCTCCTGTTAGTCGGAGACAATTTAGATCTTCATCTGCTACTTCTAACCAAGAAACCAAGAAGGAGGTAATTCATAAGTAAACTCATTCTATTAGACCTTATCAATTAAAAGCTTATTTAGAAGTCCTTAGCGGAAAGCACTTTAAGTTTGAACAGTGGATAGTTTCCGAATTTTAATTGGTCTGACCTACCACATAAGCATAACTGGAAGACCTTACCTACTGCTACTTTTTCTCTTAAATATTTGATTTCCTCAATCAAACACATCTCTTGTTTTCTATTTTACCTTTGATCAGTTGATTTTTATTTTCTACTCAGGAGCAAAGATCAATAGAAAGAAACCAAAATCCTGAACTTCCTGAACATAATCAATCTACTGAGAGTAATAATCAGAAGTTGGATGGAAGTTCACTCTACAGACGTTTACAAGGAAACAGCATATCTACCCATGAGAGCAAATTAACTCAATCCAGATTTTGCAAAGAAGCAGAAGTTGTTGAGATCAATAGCTTTGACTCAGAAAAGAGGTGTGCAGACAAGTTTAAGGAATTATCGGGCCATTTGAGGATAGAAAAGGATATCGGTTCTGCAACTCCTGTGGTTGAGAAAACTCTATACGTAGATTGTGTGCATAAGGTAGCATCTTCGGAGATAATATCTGTTTCTTTCAGTCACAAAGAGCTAAAGGACTCTATGAATAATGATGTGGAGATCTCAAAAGTTAAGGGTTTTGAAACAATGCCTTTAGTAGATTCTGTATGCACCAATACTGAGGACTCAAAAATAATGGAAGATAATGGTATATGTGAAGATAAAAGTGTGAAGGCTTTAGAGGTAATATCTGCAATTGTGAAAGTGGCCAACAAAGATTATCTGGATACTGAAAATCAGCGGCAGGTTATAAAAGTAGAAAGAACAGAAAACTCATCTGCTATGGAATCACAGTTTCTTATTCCCCCACCTTTACCTAAATCTCCATCCGAGTCTTGGCTGTGGCGTACTTTGCCTTCATTGTCCTCAAAGAATTCAACTTCACTATCATTTCTCGGTAACAAAGTGAACTTCCAAAACCAGGCTTTGAAGGGGCCATCTGGTGATCTCAAATGGGAAACAATTGTTAAATCTAAAAAGGTGCAGCACCAGCATGCTCGGAACTCTGAGGTAATCCAACCCATTTGTTCATCTCTTAAAGTTAACTAGCGTGAAGTCATATATTACATGTTTTTATCTAAATTTATGGCATGTGTAAGCCAAACACGCGATAAGCAGTAAGGAGGATCCATATAGGACCTGGCTCCTGCTTTTGGCCAAAAAAACTTGGTTAAAAGGCTATAAGATAGCAATGGTCCATTAAAAGCCGTAAGATATAGATGGCATCTTAAAATTAAGTAAACGCAAATAATTTGATAGGTGAGTAAAGAATCTTCAGTTGAGGGCATTTCTTGAGTTTTGATTATTATGAAGGTCAAGGTTATGCATTAAAATTGCCTTCGGCACCATGTTCTTTCTGTGGAGGGAATTTTGCCGATAGTAACTTTTCTCAGGAATTATTTGTGTGGAATAAAAATTCCAGTGCCATACCGAAAGGTTTCTAAAATGTCACAACTATAATTTTTTTGCGCTACCTTGCATATGTTTTGCGACAATGAGAAATCGAAAACACTGGTTTCCAAAGGTCTATCTCATTTATTAGAAAAAAGCCAATAAAGTTTAGCACTGAACATTCCCCTAAAGTGAGAATGCTACTGAAATATGCCCACAAGTTGGTGTTCGTTGGATCTTTTTATGCCTCTGCTCTAGTTTCCTGTCATTGGAAGGCAGCTTGTAAACCCGCAAGTTATACATTTATAGGCCTTTTTGGTTGGTATATAAAAACTTCAAAGAATTATTTTTGCTAATTTTTGTATAATCACAATTTTTCACCCTCATAAGAAAAGGTGTACTATTTGTATCATAAAGATACAATCATGATACCAAACATCATTATGTCAAACACCCTACGGAACACTATTTAAGATTAAGAGATCTGATATTGTCACAAATTATTGTTTTTCTTTCAGGAACTATCAACACTGGCATCAAAAGCTTAGTTGCTCGATGGTTCAAACTCAAAAAGAACAGTAAATACCTTATCTTTGCATGTATCTATTCCCGGATCTTCCTTTTCCTGGCAATTGTTGCAAGTGAATGACTGTAATTTTTGTTGCCCATTGCATTCTCCTACAAAAGCTAAATCACATGCTTTTTCATGTAAAGGCTCTTATTTCAATGAATTTCAGGTATGTTCAATTGATGCAATAATAGATCTGTATCGGGCACCATATAATGTATTTTACGGTGAAATAAGAAAGATCTTGATTTATGGCAATTACACATTCTCTAGTTTCTGTTTTCGTTTTGCACTAAGAGGTAGCAAGTGATCTTTTAGTGAAGGCGCAATATAATTCATTGACTTGATAAGATCTACTTCTTGCTTTCACATGCGCGATTCAGTTTTTGAATACTTTCTTTACGTCTGCGATTTCATATTTCTATCCGTGTTTTTTTGTTGTGTTTGATTGTATTGAAATAACTTATTGAATACAATGATACGGTTACATCCCAAGTACTCATCCCCGATTCCCCTCATAGTAGAGTTAGATATATATGTACTGTCGGTGTATAAAATTTCCACATTATGGGTCTTTTGGATAATACCAGCATAGGACGGGTTGATCTAATAAGCCCAGACCCTGTTGGATGACTCGTGTGCCGTTCTAGTTAAAAACCATTTGAGGAATCAGTAATGAACAGAAGCAATCCATTCTTAACACAGATTATGCGTCAAGGTATTTCAGCAAATAAGTCAATAACCGGATTTTTGAAAGGTATAATTTGGTGAAACTGGTGATTTTGAAAATTCTTTTCCCAAAATTGATCTTAAAAGTTGATTGAAAAAAGCCATTCACATTTTTGTTTGATAGATAAGTTTATAAGTTTTTTTCAACGAGCAATGTGTGTTTGGCAAAAATTTAATGATGTGATTTTAATCATTTCAAAAAAAAAAAAAAAAAAAAAAAAAAAAGTATGGGAATATAATTTGCATTTTTCAGGTTATTTAGTAATTGAAAATAAATAAACAATTTAAAAGAAAAAATAAACAAATCATGCTTAATCATCTTACCAAAATACGAATAGTATGAATATTATCACTAAAACTATTCTATTTTAATATATATAACCATCTATATAACAACATGTATATTAAAATCTTATTAATTTTCAAGTAGAGATATATTATTTATTTGGTTATTTAACAAATCGTGGCCTCCATTTCCGATATATTTTTTAAGCCACATTTTCCGCTTCAGTTTCACATTCTTGCACTTCTTGGAGAACGATTCTATTATTTAGTCCTTCCATTAAAAAGTTTGTACTTTGTTTTTAAAAGAAAAGCTAGCTGATTTTATACAATTGCTTCTGACTTTATGATCTACTTTCGAATCACTTTTGGTTGAGAGTTTTCTCCTGGCTGGGAAACTTATCAGAAACAAGCTCCTAAAACGTGTACGTATAACGTAGAATTCCCACGTCCAACCGAATTTCTAAATACTATGACAGACAGATATCGAAATCTTCTCCATTACCTCATTATAATGTATCACCTTTATTACATAATCAAAGATCTAAGTTAAACCAAATCGGACAGAGATATAATGGACACAAAGTGTTACCAAGTCCAAATGCTATCAACTTTCATAAATAGGTAAAACTACGTGACCATTACGGCATCAAAAGTTATTATATGTTCGTTCATGTGTACAACCCAAAGCATATATATCCAACAAAAATAATTGATGCCATAGCTACTATAACAACACAGTTCTTAAATTCACCTCAAACTCTGTATGAAGAGCTCAAATATTTCGGGGGAAAAAAAACTCAAATCTTAATTGGGCGACCCTTGTATTGACCTCTTCTAATCACAAAGTCATCTGGAGGTTGAAATTCTTCTAACCAAGCCACTTCTGAAATTGTTACTCCATCCACTTCAATAGCATCTTCAAAAAATACATATAAAACCAATTATAAATTTCTCAATGATAACAAGATGCAAAATCTTAAAAAAAAAAAAAATTAGAAAAATAAGAAAAGAAAAAAAAAGGTCATTATCACCTTTGGTTAGCATATGTGTTTGCTTATGGTTTATAAACCAGACCAGAATTGTCGGGTGAATGAGTTGGAGATAGTGTGAAGTTGCACGCATTGTTAGCAAACTACGGGATGGCAAACATGTATACATTATGGTCATGTAATACATAAGGGTTTAATACAATTTTTTCTTTAAATTACGTTCGGAAAACTTTATGATTTAAGTTTCTAAAAATACATCATTTTCTTGTTTGAAATATTTTTACGGAAGTTTTAGAACCGGAGATCGGTTAAAAAATGTGGATTATGTCTAATACCAGAGGTAGTACGAGTATTTTTCATTAGGTTCCATTTCTATTTGGAAGCGTATGCACAGCTATTAAATGGAAAAAGTTTGATGATTTACTAAGGCTGCAGGTAAAGAGAGGTTGCAAGAACTTCTGTCAGCCTCAACCCAATTTCCCAAATCTTTTTCCCACCAAAAAACAATATAAGCTGATTCGATTCCACAAAAAGTAAGCGAAAATGGAAAAGCACAACGAAAATGAAGAGTAGTTGCACATTCGAACAGGGTACTTTCACCTAGTCTCATAAGGACCTTAAACCAGCCAAGCTTGACTTCACTGCATAAACTTGAGATTTACAGAAATAAATGAAAGCACAATTTGGTAATTATGTGATGATAATGACCAACACTTTTCTATGTACGAGGCACGGGGGAGATGCTCGGATAATAAGCCAATAACTAGTCTTTAAGATAAAGTGTAAACAAAATTGACAAGGGCAAAGTTTGGCTTTTTAACCTCTGTGAGACTTGCACAAAAGTACAAGAATAAATAAGGTTATGTTGGCTTCGTTCTCTGAATTTTCAATTTCATGTTTACTAAGTTTCAGGTCCGGAAATAAGGAGCTCCTTTGTTATATTATTTTTGATTTACATAACCAATGAATTTCCGGAATATAACGCTATAAAAACTTGTTTCATAACCAATACCTTACACACAGACCAGGCAGTGCTTCTGTTTTCAGAACCAGAAGATAGTTTTGAAAACCGTAACCAAAACACAATCTAGCTAACCATTAAAGACAGTAATAAGGTAAACTGAAAGTTACCTGGCAAACCTACTATGGGAGATCGCCGGAAATATGTGCAGTGGCGACCATCCTCGGCAGAGTACGGTGGAGAAAGGATGTCGAAGATTGCACATGGAGTTATAGCTTTGAAATAATGAATGTTTCCACCACTTGACGGGTACAAAACTGTCGTCTCGGTAGGAGCCCTCATTTCCGTATTTTTAACAACCTTGGCTGCTCTGGCTGCAAAACAGAAACAACCGTTAATACCAGACCAAATTACCCAAATGCAAACAAGCCAAGTGTCATTCATCTTTAAACTTTTGTTTCACTTAGGGATTGAAAAACACTAGGGATTTCATGATTGATTCTGAAGTCAAGATTATCCATTGCCACTGGCATTGAGTGACTTAACTTTTATGATAATCAAGAAATTGAGTTGCATACAACATGATCATCTCAAATTCTGTCAACACTGAGTATAAAGAAGGGAAGGAAAAAAAAAAAGAAGAAAGAACTGGTTGTACAATCGTTTCAAATATCTAGTTCCATGAAGTGTATTTTCACAGTACAAAGAAAGGCTCCTGCATTGAAGTGGGTTCTAGAAACAGTTACATATGGGCACACATGCACATCCAGGGTTGCAAATAAATTATAGCTATCTTTTGGTGGACAAGCCTAGCTTATTTGATGAGGTTCAAAGTCTTATAAACTAGCAACTCTAAACACAAAACAAAAAGGTAGGAACAATTTGCAACAATTAAATACAAGTTAGTAACATAAACACCATTGCTGTTGAAAGAATTAAACAGTATTCATAAATTTATATTAGGTAAAGGTTCAAGTAAAGGAACTGCATGTAAATCAGGAACCCTATGCTTATTCCCGTTTCTTAATTATTAAACCCGCAAAACAATGTTCAGCTGTGTTCTATATATCCAGCAAAGTATGAAAACTCCAAAGTTCTTCATTGGCCATGAAAAGTGCTCAAGGTCACAGACACTGTGAGTGAAAGCCACGTTTTTTTTTTATTATTATTTCTTTGATAAGCATCAATGATCATGCTTACAAGAAAAAGAAAAGGTTTTACTTGCTTTCTCTCAACTTGGAATTTTCCTATTACTTTTAAACCATACTAGTAGCACCTAAGGGCACAGAACCATCAACAAAACACGAATGCAAGATACCCCAAATCAAAGTCCCACAGGAAAAACAAGTCATGCGCGGAAGTTTTACATGTTTCAACCACCCATGTTGTACCTCAACACAGACGTGGTAAATTACTGTAGTATCCAAACATATTCAAGAGTTCCCAGGTCTACTTCCAAATTACAGTAGAATGTTTTTTCCCCTTTCAATCAAACTTTCAACACATAAGCCTCACTAATTCTTGGTTCCACTTGTAGTCATAGACAACCAAGAGACTTGGTGTGCGTTCAGTCACACTCTCAGAATTTCCTTTTTCCTATTCCCACTCACTTTTCACTAGTTTACTAGAAATGGCTCGCAAGCCCAATGGAAACAATTCCTCACAGGTTGCTAAAACCAGGTTGTTTCCAAACATTTTATAAAAGTAACTTTCAAATTTCAGTAAATAACCTTCTTCAAGAGGTTTCAGTTTCAGAAGCAAAAGAACGAATCTAAAAACCACAATTAAATGGATCTTAGCACTTGACGAATCGACCCAGCTAAGAACACAAGCTGAAACAACCTCTACAGGCCTAACTAACCGCAGGCCATCTACACTGATGGACACAGTAGAACTGGCTAACCCACAAAAATATACATTAATGCACAAACATACAGGCAAAAGTATATAGCCCAAGACAGCTGACCCTGGACATGTTGGTCAGAAGGCCCTGGATAATCTACCCAGTCAAATGATGTTATATGTAAAGTGCCATATAGAAGCTTGCTCATGACAGTCATTCCAGGATGGTTATGAAGAGGTATGATTGAGGAAGGTGGCATGCAAAATATTCCAATCTGCAAGAGAATTTAGATATCAATAAATATCAATAGTTTAGGTAGCATTTGAAAAGGACATAGCAAGTTTCGTCTTTGGCAGGTTGGTTCAGATAACAAATATTCGGAAGTACCCTAATTTTGTACGCATGAAGAAAAGTTTTGTTGGATCCAAAAAAGTTCAGCATGAAAAATCAAAATGGCCTGAAAAGAATGAGGTTTCCAAAAGTTCCATGATTTCAGTTCAAACAGGCCTCAGCATCCATGTTTCCAAATCAAATCAATTTATCCTATAGGGAATCTGTCAAGAAATCTAACTTCTAATGACAAATCCTAAAAAAAATGATACTTACGGAGAAGCTTTCACATTCATGTATGTGTAGGTACTTGATAGGGGGCAGTGACCGAAGACTTCCAATATGCCCATTTGCAGAACCTGTCCATCCACGTACCAGTTGTGCCTCCTGCTCTAGACCAACATCAGAGGGCTTGATTTTATCTGCAGCAAAAGCAAATGTTAAGATGCCTGCTACAGAATAAAAAGGGAATTTTAAAGCACTAAACTCTATACAATTTTACCAGAGTAAAAGGTTTCCAGATGAAGTATTTTTTAACATAATTAGCTGAAGATTTTTCTTTGTAGGAAAAAAAGGCATTCTAACATAGTTACATCAGCATATGTGAAAGACCAGACCGTACAGATTATGGAAATAAGGATGGTAAAAAGTCACATTACAAAAGCAAGAGATATAAGGCAAACAAGCAACAGCGTTGAATATCTTTAGCTGCTCCAGTCTGTGCTTCTTAAAGCACAAGACATGCAGCAGAATGAAATCTGGTAGATGACCAGGCATAAACTATTTTTTCTTTTCTTTTTGATTGGAAAGAACCTGACATTGGAGGCGCCAGGGATTGCACCCTGGTAGTGAGTTGGGTATCCTAAGGCCCCTACCACTTGGGCAACCCATTTTGCTCGACCAGGCTTAAACTACTTAATACAATTGTAAAATGATGGTCCAAATAACACATCAGAAGAAAGTCTAATGGTACCGGATCATCAAGTATTCAGTAGCACTTCATTTCAATGTCCCATTCCCCCACCTACCCAATTCCCTGCATCCTAGGAATTACTGATGCCCTTCATGGCTATGTACTGAACATTAATAACAAGTTTCGGAGAAAACTAGCTTAGTAACATAAACTAGACAACTTTCGCCAATTAAAAGATAAAGCATTTGAAGCTTAAAGTGTCAATAATAGCACAATAGAGAGAGATGGTTTCCCTATTAGAGAATGCAGAGCGGAACTAAGCTTTAAATAGTATAAGCAGTAGGTAGCTCTACTACAGCCAACTTATCCTTAATATTTCTTTTGGTTTTCAAAGTATACTTCCTAGGTATACATTGTACAGTCTCTTTTGTAAAGGTGGAACTATCTTTCACTAGCGCTTCTTATTTTATAATATACGCTTGTCAAAAAAATTTCAGGAAGTGATGAAAGAAGGTGATGTCACCAATCCTGTGCTAGCTTACAAATTGGTCATGGAGCACCATCCATCACCAAGCCTCCAAATCTACCGCACTCGAAATCATTATAGACCCACACCAATTTGAAAGATATATATGGAATTGTGGCATCACTCTCCCACATCATTGCCTCTACGCCGGGTAAATTTGGCTAATTTTTCGTATGATATATCTGGAGGTTGAGATTCATTTCATTAGTAGTTAAG